>CM031235.1:914223646-914313755 GCA_018340775.1 Taxus wallichiana var. yunnanensis | reverse complement strand
TTATAAATATCACGGTATAATCATCGAATTTCCACAACTACCACTGCCGAAGATATCAAATCTCATCTTAATGTAGGCACATGTAACCACATCCTTCATTAGCCAAAGTATTCACATTGTTCATCTTAACCTAAACAAAACCTTTTCCAACTATGCTACAAGGATCATCATCACCAGAAAAACATGCCCAAAATATCCTTGAACATAATCAACAAAATAATGTCTATGTGGAGTAGCATGGAAAGAAGCCCCCCGAATCTAAAAACCAAGATTTAGTAATATTGTCTGAAGAAAGAATCAAAGCATCCACGACATACATTACCGTTGCCACATTTACCTCCTTGTTTTCTTAACTTGTTGTTTCTTCTTGTCAGGAATCTCCCAGCAGAGTCCTTCTTTGCATGCCTAAAATTTTCACAGATGCAAGATACTTATCTTGTGTTTGGATTTTGACCTTACCCGATCCTTTGATTTTCCATAGCTTCCTCTTTATTCTTTTGTCTCCCTCTAGTTTCCTTTGTCAAAGCATTCCACAGAAGTAAACAATTCACCGGATATTTTTCTTCACATTTCCTCGCTTAGAATCACCCCTACACATCCTCAAACTTCAACTTTGAGTTAAGCTGGAACCGAAGTTGCTTCTGCCATTATCGGGCTATTCTAACTCTCGGGAAAGAGCACGGAACTAATAAAGCCCTAACTTCTTCATCAAATTCTATTGTAATCAAAGATGCATATTTATAACCTTATTAAAATCATTTAAATGATCTCAAGCTACTGAACCATTCTCGGACATCTTCATTTTAAACAAATTTTTCATTAAAAATATTTTATTAGAGGCAGAGGGTTTTTCATACAACCTCCCTCATACATAAATTAGTTCTTTTGTAGTCTTTTCCTTTGAAACATTAAATAATACCGAAGATGCAAGACACATGCCCAGTTGTCCCAAGTGCCTTCCTATCTATCAAATACCATTCCACATCTGTCATGCTCGAGGGTTTGTTCACCTTCTCAAACAACAGAATATAAAGATCCTTCTAATAAAGGTAATCTTCCATCTGCATCTTCCAAAGACTGAAATTCTTCCCATTGAATTTATCAACCCTAGATCTTCCATCATCTGGCTTAGCCATAGCTCCCACTCAAGATAAAACTTTCCATGCGATTCAACAAACACTTCATTGCAAACCAAACTAGGATCGATACCAATTGATAGAAAATAAGGGGTAAAATATGTGGAATAATCCCTCACACAATGTCAAAGTAGAAAATAATATGAGAAAATATTACGGATCTTAAATAAAAGTGCAAAATAAAATAACATAACAAAGAGACAATATTTAACTTGGTTCACCCAATTTGGGCTACCTCCACTAAGAATCACTTACTCAGTTTTTATTACAAGCCACCACTCTATTAATACAATACCCAGGATCTATTTAGAGCTATGCTCAAAAAAATTCTCTGAGAATTCACACCCAAATTCAAAACACATCTTTAATGTTACATTATACCTACCATATGCATAAAACCATATAAGTAGACAAACTACTTAAGCGAGTTTTACAAAACCATGGGCCAAAACTGCCGTTCCATAAAACTATAGGTCAAAAATCTCGCCCATATGAGAAAAACACCTTTCTGATATATCGTGCACATTTCTCACATGAAAACAGGGCTCCACTTTGTTAGGAATTCTATAATCTACAGTGTGATCATTTAGGTGTTAGTATTATTTAATATTTAAATAATACATGAGTGTGCATAATTAGTTGTAATGCACAACTCATATGAGAGATATGTGGGATTGATGAGATATCCATAGAGAGATAGTTAAGGGATTGGAGATAGGTGTTGACTCCTCCTTTATAGGAAGCGTATTTATATATTGTAACCTTTTGCAATAATAAAAATCTGAATGAGTTCAAATTTGATATTATTATTATTCGATGTTTAATGTAATTCTGCAGGTGTTTAACGGTGGTATCGAGAGCGTAATGTGAAAATGAAAAATGTTATTGGGGTAACATATATAGTTTCCCCCATACATGAGGAAGAGTAAAAATTATTTGGATTACGTTATTGTTTTAATTTTTTATTTCTTTATTTGTGAATCTGCGTACCTGTGTAAGGAGGATCTTGTTTGCAGCCAAGGAATTATGAGCTTGTATTTGATATTTGCACCGTGATTTGCATTGGCATTTCTCACCATGTGGATTCGGCTCATGCATTTCTGCGCACGTATACGGCTCTTCCATTCTCTTGCTTATCTGTTTGGTAAACTATGATATTTCTAGAATTGAAATGCGTTATAGAACATCTTGGTGTGATCTAGGCGCATGCACATCCTAAAGAAGATTTTGTGGAAATTTTTTGGGCACGTCGTTGATTGATTTTTGAGCCTTCAGATTTGTAGATCTGCCTGACACATGCACACATCTGCATTTACATTGAAGAATTGGTTCGGTTTGCTTTTAGATGATTGGGAAGACACGACTTGGCAGAGATTTGCATCAACAACTCCAGGGAATACGGTTTCCACCTATCTTGCATGTGTCCTATTGTGAAAAATCTCCACACGGCTTTATAAAAGAGTTTACTTCCCCAGCATTGATCCATCCGCCAGTTTTGTCATCTTTGACGAGATCAATAACCTTCACTAATCCATCGTGGATTCGTGGACATCCATTTAATTCTGCAGTACTCTTGTTGATGGGTTGAGAGGAATGAAGGACGTGCTTGGTTCATGCGATTCATTTTGATTGACAGTATTTGCGTGTAGTAAGGTTTACATTGAATCACATTTGCTTTGAACTGCTTTGTGGAGACATTATTTTTAATGTGGTTTCCAGATCTATTTCAGATGCACTCGTGTGCATAGCAAATACTGCCAGAATCTAGATTTTTTTGGCAAATTGTGCATATTCTATCAACAATCGCCAGACCAACGTAGTGTTACGTGAGATCGGATCACTTCTTGATGACATGCTCATCAATCATCACAATCAATCGTCCGTAAAACAAGCTATGGGTGGATCTATCTAACCGTGTCATTTGGAAGTTATCATTTATTGTTCTTGGCTGACCATTGTGAAGTACCCTGTGTGGATTCCCTTCAACACAGATCGTGTGGATCAATTCTAATATTGGCGAGCCCAATCCAATGGTATTAAGCTTTTTTGTTTATTATATTGTCCACACATCATGTGTAGAGTATACGGTTTGTATAAGTCAATAAGTAAATTAGTATTATAATTGTCATCAAAATTGAGTCGAAATATTATTAAAAAAAAAGGACAAATGAGTGCATTTTTGGTGTAATCCGACACTCAATTTTAAGGAAAATGCAAATGAAAATTGTTCTAGCTTGGGGCTCCGCCCTCGACCCTGCCTTGTATCGTGATAGGAACACGTATTGTCTCGGCTATACTTTCCTCTTTGAGTTGAGCGACATTGTGACATTCAAATGGAGAGGCCGAGGCAATGGAGGAAGGAGGTTGTTCGGCGACCTCTCGTCGGCACGATACCAATGACGTCGCATGAAGATTTGGTGGCCAGTTTTTTCAGTTGTGTGTTTGCTTTCCAGTTTTGTGTGATAGAAAATAAGAACAGAAGTAATATTCTTGTTCACAATTGTAATAGATTCCTATGTAATCTCCTGAAGTGTGAAAAATGATGAGGGCTGAAAATAAACTGCAATCAACATGATATTTTTTGGTTTGTGGTAAACCACTTTGAAAACCACCTCTTTGGTTTGTGGTAAACCACTTTGAAAACCACCATTTTGGTTGTTGGTAAACCATTGGTAAAACCACCCTTCTCTGGTTTATGGTAAACCACTTTGAAAAACCATTTCATTGGTTGATGATAAACCACTTTGAAAATCATCCGAGTCATGAGTCAAAGATCGAAGTGCAAATTACTGATTCAAGATAAGTTTTCCCCATGTTCACACTAAGGGGGTGAATGTTAGGAATTCTATGTTCTAGTGTGATCATTTAGGTGTTAGTATTATTTAATATTTAAATAATACATGAGTGTGCATAATTAGTTGTAATGCACAACTCATATGAGAGATATGTGGGATTGTATGAGATATCCTAGAGAGATAGTTGAGGGATTGGAGATAGGTGTTGACTCCTCCTTTATAGGAGCAAGCAGCCTATATATTGTAACCTCTTTGCAATAATAAAAATCTCGAATGAGTTCAAATTTGATATTATCATTATTCGGTGTTTAATGTAATTCTCATACGGTTGTTTACAACCTAACAAGTTCCTCGTTGTCACTAGAAGAGATAGAAGAAGCGAACACGTGGGTGCTTAAAGAGCATTTGAAAGCCTTCACCTTTAGCTATAAGGAAATGACATGTTTCACTCCCGACGTCATAAGGCACAATCTAGTTATGAAGCCTAATGTTAAACCTCTAAAGTAAAAAAAATGAGACACATGAAGCCAAAGAAAAATCGAGACCCTTGAAGCCAAAAGTGGCTTTATAGGTTAAAGAGGAGGTAATGAAACTCCTGTAATTAGTGTGTATCAAGAAAGTTGATTATTCCATGTGGGTTTGAAACACCGTACCGGTTCTCAAAATAATGGGAAGATACACACCTGTATTGATTTCAGGAACATTAACAAGCCTTGTCGCAAAGATGATTTTCCATTGCCTTCAATTCATTTCATCCTTGACACTGATGGCTAGATATGAGTGCGTTGTCTCTTATGGATGACTTTTTTGGTCACAATCGGATAAGGAATATCAAGGAAGACCAAACAAAAAATAACTTCACAAATCCTTAGGGAAGCTTCACATTTAGTCATGCCTTTCGGCCTAAAGAATGTTGGATCCACTTACCAATAGGAAATGACATACATTTTTCATGATCTCATTCATAAGCTTGTGGAATCAAATGTTGATAACCTATTGTGAAATAAAAAAATGTGGTGATCACCCGAGGTTCTTCACATCATTCTCTCATACTTAATCAAGTATGGAGTAATGGTAAATTTTGATAAATGCATTTTAGGAGTAATAGGAGGCAAGTTACTAGGATACATCATTTCATCCCGAGGCATTCATGTTGATCTAGTGAAGATTTGGGAAGTTTTTGAAATGTCCCCACCCACAGATGAGTCAAGCATTAAGTATTTCCTAGGAAAACTTGGGACAATTCGCAGTTTATCACGACTTTACGTATGCTATTCACCCCATCAATGGTTTTCTTAAGAAGGATTTTTGGAAAACTTGGACAAATGAGTTTCACGAAGCATTTGAGTCAGTGAAGCACTTCTTTATGGTGCTTGCCTACACTCATGCTTGCTAGCTAAAGTTGATTGTCCTTTGATTTTATATTCTCGAGCCACTGATGTCTCCATTGCATTTAGTGTCATTTCCCAATAATCCAACCATCATCTAGTGTCTCACAATGAGACTTAATTTCATTAACTATGTCATTTTGTAGTTAAAGAAAGAATTCATAGTATCGATCGAGTCTATCATTTAAATATTTTATAACTTTCCTTAAGAATTTTTAATTTAGCCAATTTTACTTTATTTGTACCATGATAGGATGTATGGAGATTTCTCATTCTGAATTAATCTGTTTATTGCATTTTCAAATCGTTCAATGATGGATTCGTCCATCACTTGATGAACAATGATTTTGCTTCCTTATTCATTTTTCCTTTCAATAGCTCTTTCCCTAGTTGTGTCAATGTTAGATATGTTTAGTGGTGTGTTGTTTTAGGAAATCCATTTTCAAATAAATCCCAAACATCCTAGGGTATAAAGACTATTCTCATTTTAATGCTTTAGTAGTCATCATGTTTTCCATTGAAGATGGGATTTTGTGGTTGGGAGATAGTTTCAAACATGTTTACTATGACTACAACTAAACTATAAATTGAATCCTAACTTGGCTTTGGTGTGTAAAATGACAATTCATGCTCTTACTAAATTGTGGGGATTGAGTATATGTATTGCATTGAATGTAAAATACAAATAAAAAACACATAGATAATATGAACAAAATTTATATTGAAATTTCTCCAACATAATTGTGCTCATTTCTTTGTACTCCATAGTTATTATGAAAAAGAACCTCATTTATATAGAGTCAAGAATTAACTAGAATAGTGTGGGATTCATCAATAACCCACCTACAAACATAAAGTGTGTTTTGAAACTTGGAATTAGAAAACTTAAAATAAATACCAAAATCCTCAGATTTATCCTAATTTATAGAAAAGTGTACACTAGACAATTGATTGTTATGCTTGGGGTAGTTGAGATTACACATTCTCCACAACAACATGTATTTTATTATTTTTAAGTTAATGAACACATTTATTTAGGGGAAGGAATGATATAACCCAATAGAGGCACACAAAACTTCATTAATACCATTGAGCATTTGGATGAATGTATGGACAAAAATATTGGTGGAGATGGCACTAAAAACATTATCAAATCGGGAAGAAGAAAGTATGAAAAGAATTTTATTGTTAGCATACGTTGCATAGTTCATATTTTAGGAGTGTTTGTTCTATTTTATCCCTTTATTTTCTCTTCCTTGGTGTATTCCATTATTCTCTCTCCTTCATCCAAATCTTCCTCCTTCAGTTTAGGGGAATGTAGTTGATTATTTCTCCTATATAATGTACGTGCTTCTTCATAATAAAATCAATGTGTGTAGAGTACTTCACTCCACATTCTTCTCTCTATCTCGATTCCTACATTTTGGTATCAGAGTGCCATATCTCGACCTATGTGCAGTGTATTTTTCCTCTGGTGTTTTTCCCTTGTTGTTGCGTAAAGCATTCTGCCTACGTGAAGAGGAGATGCTTGATGATCTTCAGCCAGTGTGGTAATTGCGTGGAGAGCTGTGCGTGAGGAGAAAAGACTGACCTACACAACCTGCACTAAATAAAAAATATATATACTTATTTTGCGTGGAGATTGGAGCGGCCTACAACTAAGAGGAGCTGCGTGCGTGGAAAGGAGAAAAAGAAACCTGCGAGAAAAGATAAAGTGTTTTGTTTTAAAGGTGGACATTAAAAAAGTGTTGTTTATGTTTTGTCTTTTACCTGTGCATGGTTTCTTATTTTCTGCATTGAAAGGTGAAGACATCCACCTTGCGTGGAGGAATATTTGCAAAACAAGTTAAATATACTCCTATGTGGAATTATGTGAAGAGATCAAAACATGGAAGAACTTATGCTGACCTGTTTACATGGAGAGGTTGGTAAAGCTGCGTGCAAGAAGATAAAATTGTACTCTCTTCCCTTCTTGCGTGGATTGTTGTTGTGTGATCCGGAGGAATTGGAGCGGCCTGAAGCGGAAGTGGAATGTGCATTTTTGTCTCTTTCTTGTAGAAGAAACAACATCTTGAGTGGAAGTATAAAGTTGGTGCGTGGAATCTGACCAAAGCTACATGGAAGGCCAGAATTTTTAGTACAAAAGCTCAGCGTGGAAAGGTTGTGTTGCTGCGTGGAGAGGAGAGAGGATGCGTGGTGCTGTGTAGAAGATTCTTAGCCTGCATGGAAGTTGAAAGCTGCATGTAATGTGCAAAATCCCATGAAGAGTGAGAGTGGATCGAGAAGAGAAAAATTTGGCATTGTGAAGCCTGAAGGTCATAATTTAATATATATATATATATATATATATAGTGCCATTATTATCTAAAAAATACCTCTCCACCAAGACAACGAAGGACAAGAAGTGGATCCCACAACACTTCGCCAAATGTTGAGTGTAGACAACTCGATTGAGAGTGTCAATAACACGGTCACCATAGCTGAAATTCAAAATATCAACTTGCGATCGAGAGAACACCGTGAAGAATCTCCTGAGAGCTCTGGTTCTACTTTGCTTTGTTGAACGAGCTTCGGAATACCGAAAATCTAGCCTTCGACAAGCTAGTTCGAGAAGGACTTCTTGAATACTTCCTTTTCGATGTCAGCTACCAAGAAAAGTGAGTACAGGAAGAATTAGAAGTGGAGTGTCGATGCTGAAACTGTGATGATGAAGAATAACTCCCTACAAAGTGTCACCATCTCATAGCACGTAAATATCGTGAGCATCTACGAGCCAGTAATTCTCATCAGTGAGTCAAAGTTGTAATAACTCTTGAAATAAATAAATAAATATTCTTTTTATTATGATGTCTACTCCAAAGTTACTTATGTCGATGCTCAGTTGCTCAAAGGGTCCAATTTTGTGGCTTGGAAGACAAAATTGAAGAGAATCCCTTAGTTTGAAGGATTATAGGGGAATTGTCACGAGTGCGTGCCGCTCCCACAACCCCCGATGAACTAATAAAATATGAAATAGCTAGTGCTAAAGCCTTGATGCTAATAATGCTCGGTGTCGTGACGATGTGTAGATGTTCGAGAATGCGAGAAACTTAAGGAGGCACGAGACAAGAGAGTTGACAACCATTAAGGAAGCCAAAAATCGGGCGAAGATACTTCATCTTTAGTCAAAGCTGCACGCCCTCTCTATGGGGTCAAATGAGAAAGTGTAAGCGCATGTTCGAGAATGCAGAGAAACTTAAGGAGGCACGAGACAAGTTGTGAACCATTAATGAAGCCAAAATCGAGACGAAGATACTTCATCTTCAGTCAAAGCTGCACACCCTCTCTATGGGGTCAAATGAGAAAGTGGAGGAGTTCTTACGTCACGTGGCTAAGATGAGATTGGAGTTATTAGCACTCGGTGAAATGGTGGACGATAAACTTCTCATCGCAATCACCTTGAGCACTCCCTTCTAAATTACGAGTGTTTGCATTACTGACCTCGAATGTGTCTAAACAAACAAGTGACATTCGAAGAGCTTGTAAATTCTTTGCGTAGGAAAATGCCGTCACTTCATCCCATGAGGAGTCTTATGATAAAGCCTTGTTCTCAAAGCCTTACCATGGCTAGAAGAATCGGAAGGGTCCCTAGAGAAGCCAAATCAAGTGCAACCAAAAAACAACAGAAAGATCAAAAGTCAAAGAGATGGTGTCACATTTGTAGAACCAATACTCACGACACTGATCACTGTTGGTATAATAGCTTGAAATAGGGGTCTTCAAGCCATACAAGCACATCGGGCATGAATATTTTCAAAAATCCAAACGACGTCCTGCTTAGAGAAAGCAAAAGGGACATCTTGCAGCCCAAGAAGATGATGAATCTGATGAGGAGACATTAGAAGGAGCCCATTGTGGTAAGAACCTTGTACTTGTCTCTCAAACTTCTCATTACGAAGAAAGTCTGGTTGATAGACTCAGGTGCAAGCAAGCATATGTCAGGTGACAAGAAGCTATTTGATTCACTACATGAAGAACCAACTGGAGATCGAGTTCGGATAGTGGATGAAAAAGAGTACATTGCAGAAGGAATAGGGAATGTCACCATTCCTCTAGGACCATGAAAATGTACACTTACAAAGGTACTATATGTTCTGGCTTGACTAAGCAACCTCTTGTCAGCCTCGGTTCTTGGATCATCACCTTAAGGTAGAATTTCTTGTTCAAAATGGCATTAAATCATGCTTAATCTCCCGACAAGGTACAGGTTCTTGCTAAAGTTTTTAAAGATAAGTTATTTGCTTTAGATATTGTTTCATCTTCTGCAGTAGCTTTATCTACTTCAACAATAGAATCAACTACCCTATGGCATTTTAGATATGGACACTTGTCAGTCAGTTCATTACACCAAATGAGTTCAAAAGCAATGGTCCATGGACTACCAAAATTGTCCAGTTCTTGGCTTATTTTCCCGATGTGTCTTGTAGGAAAACAACACAGAGATCCGTTTCAAGAAAGCACCTTCCATGCCAAGAAGTGTCTGGAGGTAGTTCATACCAATCTGAATGGCCCATTATGCCTGCTTCATTTTTAGGATACAAGTACTTCCAACTATTCGTGGATGACCACTCTCAAGATGTGGGTATATTTCCTGAAGAAGAAAAGTGAGGCTCTTTAACATTTCCAGAACTTCTATCATCGTGTTGTGAAAGAGACTGGACAACCACTTCTTCTACTTCACTTAGATCGAGGGGGGGAATTTACATCAAAGAAGTTCTTGGCCTTCTGAACCAACACGACATTAAGCAAACACTTGAATGCTCCCTACATGCACCAGAAAAATGGCATTATTGAGCATTGTAATCACACAGTGATGGAGATGGCTTACTGCATGCTAACAACTCAAAAAGTTAGAAGAACGCTATTGGGGTTTGTAGAGCAAATGAAGGTTGTATATCTTCTCAATTGGGCACCGAAAACAATTCTACGAAAAAAAAATGATAGCGAGAGGTATGGAGTGGTAGAAAGCCATCAATTTCTCATTTGTGAGTATTTGGTTGCACAACATACATGCATGTTCTAGCTCGAGAAGATAAAGAAGGTAGAGCCAAAACACTCTCGTGTATCCTTCTTAATTACGACAATACCTCAAGGCATACCGTCTCATGGATCCTGAGACAAAGAAAATATACGAGATTCAGATGTGGTTTGTGATGAGTCATCCTTTGACTCAACAATATCAACAAAATATCCACTTCCAACCACATCTCACCGATTAGTCTCCGAATCAGATGATGAGCCAAGAGGAGACTACTCAGAGAAAAGAAATGCTGCCAGGAGAGCTATTTGTTGACCTTGGAGAACTGGAGAATGTGACTCCACATCAATCCACATGGCAATGACACAATTCTTCTCAAAAGCAACCAAGTTCTCGTCCGAAGTGGGTACAAAGCACTATCAAGGACTCACATTTGCAACAACTCCCAGATACATCATCTAGAGTCAAAACAAGGAGTCAAACAAGAAATGAGGTAAACTTTGCACTCATGAGTTCACTGATGAATAGCTCCGAGCCAGATAATGTTCGTGAAGCACTCAGTCAACCTCAGTGGAAGGAATCCATGGATACAAAATATGACTCACTCATGAAAAATTAGACATGGGAACTTGTCGATCTACCTACAAGAAATAAACCCATAGGCTACAAATGGGTTTTCAAGAAAAAATATAAGGTAGATGGATCCATTGACAAACATAAAGCACGACTTGTAGCAAAAGGATATGCTTAGAAAGAGGGCATCGACTATGAAGAAACCTTTGCACCCACTGCAAAGATGAAGACCATCAGAGTAGTTTGCACACTTACAACACAGAAAGGATGGAGACTTCAACAGATGGATGTCAAGAGTGCTTTCCAAAATTGTGATCTGAAAGAAGAAGTATACATGACCAAACTCTGAAGGATTTGTTGATGAAGAGCAGCCTAAGAAGGTATGTCGTCTCATCAAATTACTTTGCGGACTGAAATAAGCTCCCGAGCATGGTATATCAAGATCAACGATCATATTTTGTGGTATGGGTTCACTTGTAGCCCCCTCGCAGATTTGAATTTATATATAAAGAAGGTAGAAAGAAAATTGTCATTCTAGTTGTATATGTAGATGATCTTGTGATCACTGATAGTTTAGAAGATTAGGTTGATATTGTAAAGAATGATCTCAAAAGAACCTTCGACATGACAGATTTGGGGCTACTACATTACTGTCTTGGCTTGGAGATATGGCAAAAGGAGCATCACATTTTTGTCTCCCAGATAAAGTATGCCAAGACACTCATGGAAAAGTATAGAATGTCTGATTGTAAACCTATATCCACTCCCATGGGAAAAGGCTTGCAACTTTCAAGATTCTAGGACTCACCTCAAGTAGATGCTACTCTCTAGGAAATTTTTTGGAGGGCTCATCTATTTGACATATACCAGACACGGATCTACTGCTATCTTTGTCACCACCTAACTTTTCGGGTTCATGCGTAGAGCCGAAGAAATGTCACTAAAATACGTAGAAATCATGTTTTGAGATATGTCTCGAGGAACAACTTATTATGTATGAAATATAAGTAGAATGATCAATTCTTCTTACAAGGATATGTCGAATTAGACCACGCGGATCTGTTGATGACATGAAGCCAACCACAGGATACATATTTCATCTCAAATGGACCTATCTCGTGCATAAGAAAGAAGTAGAATGTTGTTTCTATTTCATCCACAGAGGCAAAATATTGCACACGAGGAGCTATGTGTGAAATGATATGATTACGTCACATTTTGGATGACTTGGGAATTCTTGAAAAATAGTCACCTATTCTCTATTGTGACAATCAGAGTGTGTTGAAGCTCGTGTAGAATCCAGTCTTTCATGAACGAACAAAGCATATTGAAATTGACTGCCATTTCATTCAAGAGCATGTCTTGAACCATCAAATTCAGCTCCAGTACTATCCTACAGAAGCACAAGTTGCCGACATTCTCACTAAATCTCTTGGAAAAGTGAAATTTGAACTTTTCAGGGGTCACATTTGCAAGAATAATGTAATAAGGGGGAATGTTAGCATACATTGCATAGTTCATATTTTAGGAGTGTTTGTTCTATTTTATCCCTTTATTTTCTCTTCCTTGGTGTATTCCATTATTCTCTCTCCTTCATCCAAATCTTCCTCCTTCAGTTTAGGGGAATGTAGTTGATTATTTCTCCTATATAATGTACGTGCTTCTTCATAATAAAATCAATGTGTGTAGAGTACTTCACTCCACATTCTTCTCTCCTATCTGACTCCTACATTTATCATGGCATCAAAAAATCATATGAAATGATTCTATTATTAAAAATGTAGTCACAAAAACATTGGAAGGTAATTACAAATATTTAAAAATCACACAAATTTCATTTTTTGAAAGTGGACATGATCACCTTATTGTTAACCTTTTTCTTTGGAATATTTAATTGATCGGGAAACATTTTTGGATTTCAAAAATATCTATAATCATAAGCAATCAACACTTATTTATGTTGTCCTCGAAATCTTTATCATCCATAACTTTTCTCGATATGCATATTTTGTGCAAACCAATCAACCCAAGCCTTCATATTATGTGATAAATTAGAAGATGCAAAGTGGTGGTGATTGCATTAAGAGGCACATATTTGGGGATCATGTATGCTACAATATATTTTAAAACAAAGACATTAAAAAATCCATATGAATATAAAAAGAATGTATATTAAACTTTTTCCAAAGCATAAATTTCCTCTTATGTTTGTACTTCACGAGTTAGAATGATAATGAACCTCCCTTATATAGAGGTAGGAAACATATAGAAATGTGTGGGAGTCATTGATTTCCTATTTGCAAACATGAATTCTCCATGCACATTGGAAATAGGGGATTTTCATTAGATGAAAAAATCCCTAAATTTCCTAACTTAAAAAAGTGTTAGATTGGGTAGTTGATTGATATGATTGGGTATTTGAGATTACACATTCTCCAACACTCCCCATTAAAACTATTAGTATCAATGAATCCTAGACATTCATGGAGATATTGAAAACTCTCCTTTCTTAATGGTATGGTGAATACAACATCAACTTGATCTTCTAATCTATAATAGTCTAGGAATATTTCTACATTATTTACTACTTATCAAATTAAATGATAATTTGTGTCATTGTTATTGCTTCTCTTGTGGAACATATCATTTTTCACAAAGTAGTCACTAAAATTTTGTCTCAAAAGATAGTTGTTTAGTTTACATTCTCACGTTGCAATTATTCTAAAATTCTTATTATCCTTAGATCCCCGACATGTTATTGATGTTGTGGCTACGTACTTACTTCAACATATGAAAGAGTAACAATTGGTTACTTTTTAGATGCACATGAAACTTCACCGATCCAAAGTGGAAAGAATATCTAGAATTGATTTTTATGGCATCAATGTTGTCTACACAATTTATATTCATGTTTCTAACTAAGTTGAAAACTTCTATGACATTATAAAAATTCCATAGTTCACGGTGTCACATACATAGCTTTGTATCATTTTCCTAACTTACTAGTGGGACTACTTTCATGATTCATTGAATCTCAAAATGAGACCCGTCCCATGCATGATATGGGGCCTTGTGGCCATAAATCACATTAGACTACCACAAGTGTTTTAAACAATGTAGGATCAACATTGGATCCCTTATCTTCTTTCTTTAAGTTTCATCTTGTGGCTACAAAATTGTGGATGTTTAATTAAAGGAGGTAATAATATGAAATATATTCAAAACATCATTACGATACCTAGTTGACGTATTATAATGGGGAAAGTGCACAAATATGGGGGACCAAAAAGTTGACAAAATTCCATTTTTGGTCGGGTTTTGTTGTAATGCTTGCGTTATGGCTCACGCGTGTTATAACGTGTGAAAAAATCAAGGTCATTTTATAACATGGACATGTTGCGAATCGTATTTATGAATCCAAAACACACTCACATTATAACGCACTCAAATTCCTATTTGCATTAGCATATATCATGTTATCCCTCCCAAATTGACATATTCCACATTGTAAATAGTAATGCAAGTACGTTACGGTGTGCTTACATTTCATCTTCTTTGGATTTGAATTTCCTTGATGTAGCCTATAATTCACCGTAAATGACCCGAGCACGCTAGCGCATCACTCACCTAAGATAAGCACTCACCTAAAGTGCGCAAAGGCGTAAAGTCCCTCTTTAGAGTTGATTTTACATAATGTTAACATGATGATGCATATATATATTTAGATTCATAACCGATAGTAAACAATAACTTGAGATCCAGATCTAGAGTTTATGAAAGTGAGACTAAACAATGACTACAATAAGATTTACCATGCAAGAACTAGATTTAGTCATCTCCAACACCATTATCCAGCCAATATGATCCATTGTATTAAATAATGTAAAACATATAAGCTTCATACATTACAAAAGTGTCTTCATGAGTCATGCGCGAGATAACCAAAACATAACTTTATAATAATTAGCACTCTCTAAACTATGCAAATCAATACACATATATAGGGGTGGGGGCTTTCCCTTCACCACCCATGCACTTTCCTAAAATAGGCTACATGTTAATAATAGCCATGCACCTTTACAAAGGATACAAAACATGCAGGTACTCTAACAATAGACTTCCTATAGTTAACTCCGAGTAGAAATCCTATTATTAGACTAAACCATGCATGGTGCTCTAACTAATTCTTATTCCCAAAATACCCTTGCATGAACCGAAGTCTTCATGTTTTTATGCTCAACATGCTGATTCCAAAAATAGCCTTCTGATGAAAGCAACTAAGTTTTGATCCTTGGTGCTTCAACCTTCTTTAGCATCACGCGCTCTTCCGTGCCCTACATTCGTGTGCCCAAAACTTATACTATTTTTGTCTACCCAACATTACCCCACACTAAAATGGATTACCACCTAGTAATGGGTAATCACCTTTTCACTACAAATAATATAGAATAATTAATGAAAGAATAAAGAATAAAGAATACGCTAAGTTTTCTTACTTTATATCCTTTTCTTCTTCTGGAAGAATGAATTCTGGATATTCACTTTGAATTTCACCCTTGAACTTGTACCAATCCATTAGCACTACATTTGTTTTATCTCGGGATATCCACAACTAGGCCGTCTAACTCATCTAGAGTCATGTTTCCATCCTCACTCTTCAAAATTCTAAGGATATTGGCCATACCTAAGACCATTCCTTCCCCACTACTAGATCCATCCATGGTGCCATTTCTCATTTCAATCCCACAAATGTGAATGAAACCTAGCTACTGCGAACCCAAATTATATGTAAACACCTTCGTCACGCACGTGCACCACCACTCAAATCTTACTTCCGCGCTAGATACTAAACAACGTGCTTTGAATCTTGTTAGGTTCATCGATAACTGTAGAGAGTGTTGGTCGTCTTTAGCTCTTCTTCACATTTCTCAATTTTCTTTGAACTCGTGAGGTAAAAAGTGACGTTGTAAACATCGATTTATTACAATTTATAAAAATCCTCTTCCTTAAATTCTCCACCTACAACCGTGACGTCGTGGCATTAATTCCTCTTGCACACATTTCGCTTCTTTGTCATGCACCTCAAAATTTTGTGCCTCGGTCATAACTTTCGGCATGCCAACTACTTATCTATCACAAATCTTATTTACCCAAGATTCCTTACACCAAAGTATATATCAAATTTGACCCAACATACGTAGTTTCTAATGTTGTAGCCTCCTTGTGTTATATTGATCACTCATCGCCTTACGCATGGTCTTAACTTTGAGCAATCTTCTTGAATTTTTCAATCAATTTTGAAATATTGTCCCTATTATGGTCACTCGTGAGTTTGTTTCTTTTCTATACTAGACTAACCTTATTTATCCACCCCACACTAAGGGTATCCATGGTCCTCTATGCATGAAAACATTTGAAGTAGTAATCATATTCCATGTGCAAAAGCGCGCTTATTACAAAAAACATTGAACTAAACTTAAAAATTATAACAACGATGAATAAAACACATATAAAGGGAATGGTTTAAGGAAAACCTAATCTAGTTGGCAATACTTCCTTATTACAAACACCAAGAAGGCTTATTTATAATAGGGCTTGACTTACCCCCATTAAAGTAATCGAACAACCATGTTCCATCGAACACCTCTAATCGTGAGCACCTAAGTCAATTATATGATTAATAACATATGGTCCCAACCAATGCACCTTAAGATTTTCTAGGTGGCACATAAACTTTGAATCATACTGAAGTACCATCTACCCAACCGCTAGCTTCTTATCCTTGATGTTCTGTCGTGTGATGCCTTTTACCTAGATTTTTCTTGCTTCTAACTCCATCATGTTATGGCATGCCTCTCATCCAGTTTATCAACTTGTCAATTCTTTCTTCCAATGCTTTCTCATCAGCCAAATCTCCTTTGCATGCAATACACAAAGAAGGTAACATGAAGTCCATGGGGATAAGCTCGTACGCACTTTTGAACACCAATTGAAAGGGTGTTTCCTTATTCAACCATTTGTAGGTTGTTCTATACGCCCAAATAACAACAAAAACTTTTTAATCCCATTCTTTCCTTCCAACATCAAAACTTTTTGTCAAAGTTTGGCTCAATATCTTATTGAAATCCTCAGTGATCTCATTTACCTAAGGGTGATAGGATGTTTTCTTATGGTGTGAAAACATAAATTCAACCAATAATATCTTGATGGTTTCATTAAGGAAATGAGTGCCCCTATCACTTGTCAAACTTAAAGGACATCCATACCTAGTAAGAATATTTTCCCACAAGAACCTTACTGTTGTAACTACTGTATAAAATCCTTTGTAGGTGCCAATTTTTCCCACTTGGTAAGATAATCTGCATAAAGTCATGATGTAGCGTGATCCAGTTCTATGCACGGTGGGGAAATAGGACCCACAAAGTCAATTTCCCACTTCTCAAAAGGTTTTGTGCTAGTAATAGGCCTCAAAGGCATTTCATCTCTCTGCCTAGGTTTTCCAAGGTGCTGACAGTGATCACATGCCTTACAATATTCTTTGTAATCCTTATACAAGGTCTCCCACCATAAACCAGCTAGTAGAATATTACACATGGTGACATCTCCTATATAGTGTCCACCTACAATATCATCATGAGCCTCCTCCATAATTGTCATTCGCTCATGCTCCAGAGATACACCAAAGCATAAAACTTCATTCCAATCTAGTTTGTATAAGTCCCCACTGATCAACATGAAAGGTGCATTGTGAATTGAAAGTTGTTTATTTTCTTCAGGCATCATACCTATACGTAGGAAGACAACAACATCCTCTAAATCCAAGGGTGCATGATTTAACTTGTATAGTTGTGCATCTGACATTGTATCTTCAATACTTTGTGCGTCCTCTCTGATTGAATCCTTGATAAATGGTTTGGACCAGAATTACTCTTACCTGGCTTTACCACAACTGTAAATTCAAACTCCTAGAATAATAGAACCCATCAACATATGTGCCCCTATAAAATGAGCTTGTTTAACAAGTATTTCAATGTCGTGTGATACGTATAGAAAACAAAAGGAGTTTCTAAGCAAGTAATGTCTAAACTTATGCGGTAGCATGGATCATTGACAAAACCTCGCACTCTGTAGTTGTATAATTATGTTATACTTAAGTCAACTTTCTGCTAAAAGAAAATAGGATGATTGAAAATACCTTCTCCAGATGAGCTAGAATTACGCTAATGACCATGCCAAACGTAGTCCACATGTACATAAAAAGGTATATTACATGAAGGAAAACACAGAATAGGCACTGTAGTAAGACTTTCCTTTAGCACTCCAAATGCGCATTGTTGTGGTTCTCCCCAATGGAACTTGCCTTTACCTTTTAATAACACCTCCAGGTGAGGCAATATTAGCATATCCTTTGGTACATTTTACGTAATACCATGTGTGGCCCAAGAATCCGCGGACCTCACTCGACTAGTAGGCTCCTCCAAGCCTAAGATGTCAACAACCTTAGTTGGATCTACTAACAAACCCTCCTCCGACAAATAATATGTACTAGAAGAGTCCCAAAAGGTGTAGCAAATACACAATTCTTAATATTTAAAGAGATGCTCAATTTCCTGCATTTCTCAAACATTAACCTTAAATTGTCACAATGATCATTGAAAAGTCCATACACCTCATTTGTCCATTATCCAAGTAAACTGCGAAGAACTTGTGAATAAAACCTTGGAATGCTTAAATCACAATGCACGAAAATAATGCAAGTGCATTCTTTAATCCAAACGACATCACCGTGTATGCAAAACTTCCCCATTCAGTGGTGAAAATTTTCTTCTCTTGATCTAAGTTAGCAATCCTTACTTGATAATACCAAGAAAACCCATCTGTAAAGGAGTAAATCTCATGCCATGTGACGCCTTCCAATATTTCTTCATAAATGTTGTAGGAAAGGATCAATCACACATACAACATTCATCTCCTATAGTCTACAAAAATCTTGATTCTTCCATCTGTATTTATAATGATTACCATAGGGCTAACCCACTTTGATTCATCTATGGGCTCAATGATTCCAGATTTCAACATCTTGTCAATTTCTTCTTTAAATTTTATGCTCATGTTAGGGTTCATATTATATGGCCTCTTCCTAACTAGATGCACACCTTCCTTGAAATTAATCTTCATCTCACCCAAAGATTCATGCATTCTTTTCAACTAATGATATCCTCTAGGAAACAGTCTTGGAATTCACATAGCAACTCAATTTTCTTAGCCACTTTAGAGTCATACCAATAATATTTAATGATGGTCTCCTTAGGTTCAAGATCCATTCCAATGTTCACTTTCTTTGACTTCATAGGCTCATGGTAGGTGTGCCTTCTTATCCGCATTGTCTAAGACCTCGTGTATACCCTTTGAATGATCTATGTCCAAATTTTCCACTTCCTCATCATCCATCATGTAGACCATCTTTCCTATTACCTTCTCGAGGCAAGCGCATTCAAGCTATTTTGCATATTTATCTTCTACTTCTTCAAATTTCACTTCTAGGTCTGACTCACTAAGTAACTCTTGAATGAGTTCTTCAGCTTTTGAACTATCTCCCATAGTCAAGCGCTTCATAACCTGTAATGCCTCATTCACTGGAGGTTTAGTGGAAAAATAGTCAAAAGTCTTGATCATACCTATAATCAATTCTTTCCAATTTCTAGTCTCTCTATTTAACCTGCATAAAAACACCATGTGTGCGCGCAGACCTCACAAGAGTGAAATAAAGTTTGTGCACCCATAGTGAAGGTGGTAAAGCTTCCTTCCCTTCTATCTAGAGTCTCTCACACTACTAAATGTGATGTTGAATAGGATTATTACCATGATATTCACATATCTAAGTAGGTGCATTAATTTTGAGAAATCTTTTTGATCTTTGCAATGACCACTTCTCTCCATTCTATGAGATTATCCCTATGAACCATCCACCATCGCGTTGTTGTCCAACACAAGGTATAGAATAACATGTTCCTTTTTTCACCTAATCCATCCACTATACTTCTATAGATCGTAGGAACATGTCATGGTTTCCTTCACCGGTTCTTGAGGTACCTTTTTTGCCTAATCCGACTAACAAAGTGTGGCACTCGCTTTTGCACGGGTAGTTGCGCTTCTTACCTCATGCCCAACCATCTCGTAAGTGCCATGTGCCCAATTTTCATAGGAAATACTTGTAGTATCACTGATGGAATGTGTATCATCCCAATGGAGAACTCCTTCCTTAGATGGCTCAAGAACTTCCGGATCTCGAATGGTGCACACATAAATTCTATTCAGATATTCTTCACTTAAAGGCTCAACATAAGGTGTAGATTTCCTATCTGTCACAAGGGATGATAATTCATTCCTCCTTGTTCTCAAAATTGATATATCCTTTTTGAAACATAGGTCAACATTATTTTCATAACACCAAGGGTGCCTAAGTATGTTGGCGTGTGTATTTTCCACATCATTAGGTGATTCGTCTCACTTAGGTGAGATCGTAGGTCCATGTGTCATTTAGGGGTCATTATGAGATTCCCTTACGCGTCGATGTAATCGGCAAAGACGTCGACACGTCGGTCGTCGAAAGTGTGTCATATGCATCATTGGGAGTTACACTTCTATTCTAATAATGTAACTCCCCCTCTCTACTTGAGTTGTCATGATTGTAGCACTGGGGGTTACTCAGCACCTCCTATATGTACACGCCTTTTGATCTATGAGATAGAGGAGAGTTTTATGGCTTAACTAGGTTCTGCCCGTTTGTCGAATCTTTGCATGCACATTCGGTTGATGCTCGCTCCTCCCGAGATCTCTTCACGCTTGTTGTTTGCATGTCCGTTGATGTGCACGTCATCCCTCGTGATCCTCGCTTGTGGGTTTTCAAACCCTCTTTCATGGTATCAGAGTGGATCTTGTGGATCCGTGCACTCCTTGGCGTTTCATGCATTTTTTGGCTTCCGACATGATATCCAGTTCTTGTTGCATGTGTTGTAATGGATATTCCATTCGTGTGCTTCTTGCACTGATTTTGGGGTTCATACCTCCGGTTGGTTTTCTCTTCCCGTGGTGTTGTTCGCGATTTACAAAGTCAAGGGGCTGTTCATGCTTTGGCTCGTGTTGAATGCTCTTGCTCGTGCATTGTTTTTTGCCTTGGTGTGGACCCATGGTTCCTTCTCGGTTCATGTGTTTGAGTTATTTGGGTGTTCCGGCCTTGCATGAGCTGGTTTCGGTCTATTACAGTTTAAGGCTGCATTTCAGAGGCTGCAGATCCATTTTTCGTGCATGGTTTGGACATTTTTTGCGTGGCTCGTTTACATTGCCTTTGGGTTCAATGTTGCATTGGATCGTGTTGTCACTGGCCTTGTATTATTCCCCTTTCTATGCATGCACTCAACTCATTGTGTTTGTTGTTCGCTACTCGTGATATTCACCAAGCTCGTTGCATTCCTCCCAGGCTCCAACAACTCCCACGTGCCCTCCTTTGCATTAGAAAAACATTTTTTTACTTCTGCATTGGAAAAATGTTTTTGCATTGGAAAAACATTTTGGACGCATCTTCTGAGCTCCATCTCCTGTGTTTTCACCTCCAGCACCTCCCTCGGCCGTGCCCAAGCATATAGAGACAAAGAAACAAAGCTGGAACTGGCGTTTGAAACTCACTTAGCACGTTTTTTTGTTTCTTGGCACGTTTTTTTTGCTAGACCTGCGTTTTCTACTAAAAAACCAGCACCTCCACATGTTGCACAACTGTTTTCTCCTCTGCTTCTTACCTGCCCAGCTGTGTTACCTTGAAACATGCGCACAAAGCACCTCCAGTCTTCTACACGTGGCTTCTTATAGCTCATGCATTTTATCCTCTGCATTGGAAATCATTCTTCCTTTCCTGCGTTCAAACGCCTTGGCATTAACTCCCACTAGCTGCAAAGCATAGACTTCTTCCTTGACCATTTCCTCCTTGGCCGGCACTTGGGACTTCTCACCTGTACTTGGACTCTTGTTTGGACATGGGAACAACAACCACGTGGGCCCACTTACCTTTTTGGTCTTGTTTGGAGGATAAATCAAATCCACCTTCTTTTTTTAATGTTTTAGGGTGTTAAAAAAACAAAACATTTATTCATTGGCATGTAATAATTTTTGGGCTGCTGATTTGGCTTGTATTATATCCCTCCTACGCTCGTCGAAGACGGAGGGCAAGGTCCGGGGTTGGTAGGAGGCTAACCCCCTCGTAATCAAAACAAACCCTATGCTAAAATTTGATTCCATTTCCAACGAGTACCCACACAATACCCTTTGCACCCGTTTCGTGCACTTTTTTAATGCGTTTGCAGTGTCTAGTGTATTTTTCCATTAGTTGTGGGAATCGTTTTAATGCGATAACTTTTGACTCGTTGCTCGTTTTTGAGCACTTCCTTAGTCAAATTTGCATGATTTTTCACACATTACGTGATGGGATTATCATTTTGTAAATGAACTACTTTTATAAAGTGCCGCATTCTGGGGGGTTACTTGTACTCTTGGCCTACACATGCAGACGCATTATCGGCCAAGTTTGACGTCTTGCTTTTGTGCATCTTGCATTTTTCATCATGGAGAGTGCTCTTTCTAGACTTGAGTGTCATCGTAGGATCACCTTACAGCCTCCGCCACTTCTCACCGGGAGAGGGAACTATTCAATTTGGCGTGCTTCCATGGAACGTTACTTCACCCACGAGGGTCTTTTACCCTTCTTGCTTGGGTCAGTTCCTACACCCGCTTGATCATCATCATCTAGAGGACTTCCTTGACACTTGTGACCATGTCTTTGGTCACATGATGATGTGTCTCTCGTTCTTTACGGTTTCACGTGGCGGACTCGAGATCCACCTCACCGTGTCCGGAGCATTCTTCATCCTTCATGGAGACCCTTCACATCTTTGCCACCATTGTTGCTTGCTGCTGATTGATTGTCTCCTCCATTTCTTCTTGTGATGATAGTTCCACTGATACAGACTCGCTTGATTGTACTTCTGATGACGAGGATTGTGCACCCAATTCTGATGCAGAGAGCATTACAGAGGACTCTTCTCCTCTTTCTCTCACTATTCTAGATAGTTTTGTCACCCCCCACATCTCATCAGATATCGAGCAGTCTCATACTTAGTCTCACACCATCATTACACCAGCCTCCTTTCCACTTCCAGTGTGCGAGGCCCATTTCACTCCTCTACCTTCATTGGATGACTCATACCTATTTGACATCGCTCTTCTATTGTTTGTTGAGCCCCCTCATTGGGATGAGTATCTACCTAACCTTAGTTGTCTTTTCGCAGAGTCTACTTGTGATGCACTACAGGTTCCTCATCCATCTATAGGTGTTTCAGAGGAGTTCATCATCTCCATTGTTGGGAGTTCCCCTTCAGGACTCTTACCACTTCCACTTTTCCGAGAGACCTTCATTGATCCACCCTCAGCTGTGGATCCCTTTTCTGTTGTGGAGGATGTTTTGTTCCCTTCACATCACTTGGACATCCTTTCTGTGGTGTTCCTCTTTTTCACTCTGACAGTTCTATGCACTTGGCATTACCTTGATTCCTTGCACTCACTCACTGAGACCTATGTCACACTTTCGTGGACCGGACTTAGAGTTATTTCGTAGCACTTTGCCTTGATTTCCTTTGTGGAGTGGGCATACTTCCGACATCGTCATTTCTGTCCTTCCTAAGGGAAGGCACATAGTTCGCTGCGGGTGGCTCTTCTTCATTCTAGAGGAAGAGGATCTCGTCATCGACATTCTTCTGGGAGACCTCCTAGAGCTACAGAGTTCAGATCCGTCCATGGCATCTTTTGCATTCCTCTCATCTCCCTCTTCTTCTCTCTTCTTCTTCTTTTCGAGATTGCCTCTTTGTACATGGGTACCCTTTCAGGCTCGTCTATGGCCGGACCCATATTTGGCATCTTTCTTAGATTAGAGAGTGTTTTGTTCTCTTGTGGTGGATGTTTTTCCCACTAGGTTTTCCTTCACTGCTTGGGACCTTTTTCTTGTGCATGGGTACCTCATCAAGCTTTGTGCCGGGACCCATTTCTCGTTTCTAACTTGCCGCCTCATCCTAAGTTACGATGAAGGGGGTGTTGGTGTGTGTATTTTCCACATCATTAGGTGAGTCATCTCACTTAGGTGAGATCATAGGTCCATGTGTCATTTAGGGGTCATTATGAGATTCCCTTACACGTCAGTGTGTTAGCACGTCGGTCGTCGGCATGTCGATCGTCGGTCGTCATATGTGTCATTGGGAGTTACACTTCTATTACGGGAATGTAACTCCCCTCTCTCTGAGTTGTCATGATTGCAACACTGGGGTTACTTAACACCTCCTATATGTACACGTCTCTTTAATCTATGAGATAGAGGAGAGTTTTATGGCTTAACCAGGTTCTGCCCATTTTTCGAATCTTTGCATGCACATTCGGTTGATGCTCGCTCCTCCTGAGATCTCTTCATGCTACCGTTCACACATCCGTTGATGTGCACATCGTCCCTCGTGATCCTCACTTGCGGGTTTTCAAACCCTCTTTCAAAGTAGTGCTTGGAAGTTATGCTGCTTTTGCAAGCGCTAATACCTCAAAGTCCCCAGTGAACTTGGCTCCATGTATAGTAATTGATGCATCTTTCAAGACTCCAATTGGTGTGGCCTTAGTCTGATTTTCCATAAATAATACATTAGAAGATGGTTGTAATGGAGGTCTACCCATCTGACCCCATGCATCTAAAGTAAGCACATTCACTTTTGTGCTTGTGTCAATCAATATTGCTCAAAATCCAACCATCCACAACAACATTCAAAGTGATCTCCTTGTCATAATCCAAACTATGAGGAGGGAGATTAACATGCAAAATTTTCCATCCATTCTCAATACTAATGCACGGTGTATTTCCCTTGACCAACTCCTAATAACGAGAATAATGTTCTCATGGCGTAGCATCTTGCATACTTATTTTAGATACTCAACATCCATGGAGATTTTCGGATGCCTTCTTCTTCTCCAACTTCCGTGATGTTCCTTTAAACACTTTATCTCACCCTGTAGATTTCTTAGTACCTCTATGGTTTCTTGACAAACCTCCTTTTGATGTGTAGGGTCTGGATACTTTGCATGCAAAACCTCCTCCTTAGTAATGGTAGGCTTCGTGATCATAATAAATTACCAAGCATTGAGCATTAGCTATCACCACCTAAGGTTGCATCCATCAAGCATCTAAGAGCTCCATTAGATCCATCTAGCACGATCCAAGGGACACAAGGGCTTGTTATTTTGCATACACACTTCATAGGAGGGAAGTTCATTCTATTCCAAGTACACCCATAATACATTTCTTTACATCTAGCTTACTTGCTCACTTATCAAGTGTGACACGCATAAGAGCCACCTAGGGCACGATTCCACACACACACATAACAATACATTGGGTCTAAGATGTAGTGCAACACTTAGTCGTAAGATCACCATTGTGAAAGTTGAGACAATTTGACCCCTTATTTTGCATCTTTCTTGTTAGAATTTGATGTCTCTTTGAGGTTTTGCGGGGGAATCTTTATTGCACATTATTTGTGACCTCGAAAAATGTTGTGCAACATATTAGAGACCAAAGGTGAGCAGCAATGAATACCTTGTGACCACTCAGAGGATGTTTTCTGAGCATTTCCACGAGACATAGGCACCCAAAAACAAGCCTAGGCGCTACAGGCGTTCATGTCCCTCTTGAGCACCCTACTCCAGCTTATTCCTCCAAATCTACATTTTCTTGAGTCTCTGTGCGACGCTCCTCTCTCTCAATTCATCGGTCAACACTTCAACGTAGTCCAGTTTTCTCTGCAAATCAACTAAGGATTTCTACCCTCTCTTTGCACTTAGGGTTTCATATTTGTTTGCTTAGTTTTCTTGGATTAATTCCTGTACTTAATTGATCATTTATTTCTTGTAAGCTTACAATCAAATTAGGCATATATATTTCATATTTAGCTTAATCATTGTAAAGATCAAATCATTTACATATAAAAAAATTAGAATTTGACCCTTCTCATTCATTCTTAAATACAAGTTTGGTTCATTGTTTCTTTTTCTAAATCAATTTTGAAAAATGTAGGAATCAATCTTGACCCATCTAATTTATTGTTAAATACTAGTCTTGCCTTTTACTTTTCAATATTTCCTTCTAAATTAAATTTGGTCTTATATACCAATTTTACACATGAAATCTTTCACTTTTGGATGATTAACAAGATCCCGTCTTTGATTATGTTCAAATAATCATATTTCTTCATCCATGATTAAGTTATTCTTCCATTTCAATTGCATGTTCAAAATATATGTGATCGAATGAGTAAACAAGGAAACACCAAAATATAACTCATCATTTCATTTACTATGATAGTAGATCTATTTTAAGATCTTTTTCTTCCTTGAATTATTTTTGGAGAAACATCTTAATATTGCTAATGTACAATCATAATTGTTGTGGCCATGAGAATTGGATGGTGAGAAATGTCTTGCATGTCCTAATGCTTCAATATGTTCATATGTTTATTCGGGGATGAAAATCCTTTCAAATATATATGGTGCAATATCTTGAAAATTGTGGAACACTTTGAGGTGTCATTGTGGAGATAGGTTGTTGAGAAGGCCTTCCAGATGATAAAGTGTCACTTGAGAGAGACCTTGAGAAGATTTTCTTCCTCCTCATTGAATGTTACTAAACCCCCTGTTGTGGTGTCAATCAAGCCATCTCAAGCTTGTTATTCTATGAACTCAACATCTCTACTTATAATTAATATTCTTAATAATTTGATTTAGACTTGATGGTACACATTTAAGTGTTTTTAAATTGGAGTGCATATTTTCTAGAGAATTCCACCTAAGTATTCCAAAGGACTTCTTCAAAAACATAGACAATAGTGCCACTTTTTCCTTATATTACACCTTACATATATTTTATTTTATTTTAGCTAAATAAAAAATAATATTATAATAAATTTTTAAATCAGTATAATATTATCTACTTTAAAATAATTTAATGCTAATTATTTTAAAACAATAAATTACTATTTATTCTCAAACAATTCAATATTAGGACAGGAACAAATAGACTTCTTGTTTTCAACGGCATCCACCACCTCAAGTAGCAAGCCTTACATTATTTGTGTAATGGCAAGTGTAACGATATACCATAATTAATTCACAAACATCGCATTTATAACGATATACCATGATTGATTTAAGTGACAGGCATCAGCACTCGTAGCAGCCTTTGTGAGATTAAGTGATTATATATGTTCAAAAAAGTTGATAAAAAATATACATGCCCGGACGCGAGAGTTGGAAATGCAGCATTCGAAAACTACCGACTTAAATTAAATCACTGGGGAGTCGGGAATTGCACGGTCAAACTTCAATACTTTAATTTAACAATAAAATAGAAGCACATGATTAAAATCTATGGTGTTTCAGGCAGTGGAGGTAAAATTAAAATTGGAGCAGGTTGTCTGCACGAGGAGCAATGTGGAGCTGAATCCAAGTCGAGAGGTGGCGAGATCAAACTGGAGGAGAATATTTTGCAACTGATGACCTCCAATTACTATTGTGGTTGTGGGTTTGTGTCCTCCATCTACAAATGCAAGGCACACCACTCCATCGCTCACCTGCACCATCGAATTTGCTCCCGATATATCCCAAATAGTGTTACTCTTCTCTAACACGAGCTCGATGGCGGGCACTCTCGCTCCGACTCTCGTCGACACCAAGTTACTCGCATCGAAGCACACGTCAAACGGCTTGATGGCAGGCAGGCGAGAGATATTCATGGCTCGTGCTTCCTTCACGAAGGAGTCACGGATGGCGGCGTAAACAGACGTCTCGACGGTGGTGTAGGGGAGCAGCGTGCTGAACTTGGTGCCGCCCTCGCCTTGGCTGTCGATCTTCAGCTTGCGGGGGCCCACGCCGACACTCTTTCCACCGACTCGGACGACCTTCACACCAATAAAGTAGTCGTTGGGAAACTTGCGATTGTTGAGAAGAGGAGTGTAAGTGAGGCGTTTAGAAATGTCGATTCCTTGTCCAAGGAACATGTAGGGTTCCTTGCCAAAGAAGAGGGCGCCGGGTGCGTCGCTGAAGGAATTATATCTAACTCCTAACCTAGAGGGTGTGTGCTGCAAATAGAAACAATACTATGAACACACACAAACTCACAAGAGAAATATAAAAACAAGGCTTTGTATTAAAAATACTCCAGAACACTTCGTGCCTTCTCTTGCTTTTCTTGCTTTTTGAATTACAAAATGAAACCTCTTATTTATAGAAGTTTTCCAACCTTCTACCTTAGAAAATATCTCATAATATCTTATATTAGATATTATTGATCTTTTGGATATTTTATAGATATTCCCAAATATTTCTAGATATATATAATATCTCTTAATATTTTCTAGATATTATATACAATATCTTTTGATATTTTGGAGGAGTTAATATTCACAATAAATGTGAATATCTTTTACATAAAGTTGAATTCCATAAAGTTTAAACTTTATCTAGAACAAGATTAGATATTTCCAACACTCCCTCCTAATCTTGATTCTTCATGTATTGTTGGAGCAATACGGACCTATGATGCCTAAGCAATCTCTCATATGCTCAAATGTGTCCTTTGGTAATGGCTTGGTGAAGATATCAGCATATTGTTCTGCAGACCTGCAAAACTCTAAAAATATTTGTCCATTGTTGACTAGCTCTCTGATAAAATGATACCTTGTATCAATATGCTTGCTCCTTTTGTGAAAAACATGATTCTTTGATAATGCAATAGCTGAATTGTTATCACAAAATATCTTTGTTGATCCTTCTTGTTCTTGCTTTAGATCTGATAATACTCTTCTCATCCATATTGCTTGACATCTTCACTTTGTGGTCCCATATTCTGCTTCTGCCGAAGAGAGAGTGACAATAGGTTGTTTCTTAGAAGCCCATGAAACTGCTCCTGAACCAAAATGGAAAACATAGCCGGATGTGCTCTTTCTGTCATCTAT
This sequence comes from Taxus wallichiana var. yunnanensis, assembly GCA_018340775.1. Taxonomy (NCBI): domain Eukaryota; kingdom Viridiplantae; phylum Streptophyta; class Pinopsida; order Cupressales; family Taxaceae; genus Taxus; species Taxus wallichiana. The sequence continues at coordinate 914,284,760 of CM031235.1, read as the reverse complement.
GCTTCCTGCACAGTCACTGTCTGTGTAACCAACTAACTTGAAAATATTAGAAGCTGTATATAAAATACCAAAAGCTTTTGTTCCACTAACATATCTTAAAATTCTTTTTCCAAATTGCTTGAGAAATCCTTTGTAATCAAGTACATCGGACTACCAACAAGTCTTACACCATACATGATATCGGACCTTGTAGCGAGTCAAGTACATCGACTACCAACAAGTCTTTTGTATATAGTTGGATCAATATCACAACCTTTATCATCTTTGCTTAGCTTCATCCTATGGCAACTTTGGTGTTGATCTTTGGATTGCAATTCATCATCAGGAACCTTTTCAAAATATCATTGGAATATTTTGATTGACATATAAAAATTCCATTTTCTCGATTGGTGACTTCTATGCCAAGAAAAACTTCATTAGACCCAAATCATGTCATTTCAAATTCTTTCTTCATTGTTGTCTTAAACAAATCAATTGACAAATCCCCATGAATATTAGATCATCAACATATAGGCATACAATTAGAATTTGTTCTTGATCATTCATTTTGATGTATAGTGTTGGTTCACTATCACTTTTTCTAAATCCATTTTTCAAAAATATGAATCAATCCTGCTATACCACGCTCTCAGAGCTTGTTTGAGACCATACAAGGCTTTTTTCAATCTACAGACCTTGTGTTTTTGACCTACAATTTCATATCCGGAGGTTGTAAAACATAAACTTATTCTTCTAGTATGCCATTCAAAAATGTAGACTTGACATCCATTTGATAGACTTTCCAATTATTTTGACTTGCTAATGCTAAAACAGTTCTAATGATTGTCTAGTCAAGCTCTTTTGGAGCAAAAGTCTCATTATAATCAATTCAGGTTGTTGTGAGAAACCCTTTGCAACTAACCTGGCTTTATATTTTTCAACATTTCCATTTGCATTGAATTTTTTCTTGTAGACCCATTTCACGCCAATTACACTCTTTCCTTCTGGAAGGCTCACAAGATCCCATGTACGATTCTTTTCAATAGAATCAATTTCTTCATCCATAGCTTTTACCCATTTTTCATTTTCAAATGCATCTTCAAAATATATAGGATCATCATGAGAAAATAATGCAAAATTAGAATATAAATCAACATTTTCATCACCTTGAGTTTGTTCATAAATCTCCCTAAGCTTCTTGTCTTCCCCTGGGGTGTCCACTGTAGTGAGACCTTTGTGTTGCCAATGCTTTGGATCGATATGTCATTCTTTGTGAGACTTTGAATTTGAAGAATTTCCTTCATGCTCTAATGTTTCATGAGGATGTAAATTTCTTTGGAGGGGATGACGATCCACCCGAGATACCTCTTGTGGTGCTTCTTGAAACTGAGTGCTATTTGAAGAAGACATCATTGCACCGATCCTTGAGGTGCTAGATGAACATTTTGTGTGATCTTTTCATCAAACTCATTCTGATGATGAGGTATTCTGCAAAGATATTTGTTAGCTTATCAACACTTCCATCCCATGCTTGTTCTTGATGAACTGAACATCTCTACTAATAATAGAATTCTTTGTGATGGGGTTATACAATTTATAGGCTTTTGATTGCTCACCGTAACCTACAAAAATACATCTCTCTCCTTTATCATCCAATTTCTTTCACCTCTCATTTGGAATATGTGCATAAGCTACACATCCAAAACTCTTAAATGCGATACACTCGTGTTTATTTCCACTCCATGCTTCTTGAGGAACTTTATCATTCACAATTTTTGTTGGACATCGGTTCAAAATGTAAATGCACAAACTCTTTCTTCACCCAATACTCATTTGGTAAATTTTTGGCTTTCAACATACTTCTTGCCATTTCCATAATTGTTCTATTCTTTCTTTCTGCTACACCATTACATTGAGGTATGTACCTTGTAAATTTCTTCTTAATCCCATGAAATTTACAAAAATTTAAAACTCATTTGAAACATACTCTCCTCCTCTATCTAATCTTAACACCTTTATAGAGTACCCGCTCTGCTTTTCAACCATGGCCTTAAACTCTTTGAACACACTAAAGGCTTATGACTTATGTTTTAAGAAATAAACCCAAGTTTTTCTACTCAAATCATCTATAAAAGTCAGAAAATACATGCTCCCTCCATTGATGGTGTTTGCATAGGTCCACATAGATCTAAATGAACAATCTCAAGAAGAGATCTAGCTCTATATGACTTTCCAACAGAAAGTTTTCCTGTGTTACTTCCTAGAATACAACTTTCACAAGGTTTCTTTGGTTGCTCCATCAAAGGCAAACCCTTCACCATATGCTTCTTTTGTAATAAATCTAAACCACCAAAACTTAAGTGTCCAAATCTCAAATGCCATAACCAAGTCTGATCTTTTAAAGAAACTTTAAATGCTAGTGAAGAAAGCTCTTTAGATAACAAATCATGTTGAATTCTTAATGGAAACATTTTGTTTCTTGTCATCTCAACCTTTCCAATCAATTTGTTACTTGGATTTCTATCTAGAATAACACATGCATCATCTTCAAAATAGACTTTATACCCCTTACGCACTAGCTTTGCCCAATACTCATTAGATTATGTTTCAAACCGAACATAATAGACATCCGGAATGTGTTTTTTCTCACCTTTCTTTATTTCAATATTTATGGTTCCTTTTTCCATTACCGCAACTTTATTGTCATTTCCTAACTTAACTTCAGATGTAATCCGACTCATCTATGTTTGCAAACATCTCCTTACATCCAGGTCATATGATTACTGCATCCACTATCTAGAAACCAAATATTCTTTGTACTATCTTGAGCAACATTGCATGTAATAAACATTGAACCATTGTTATAAATTTGACTTTGATTTTCTTGAGAAAAATGTGCATTCATCTACTCATATCAAAATGTTTCTTCTTGCATTCATTGGCATAGTGTCCATACCTTTTACAGTAATGACATTGAACATGTGACTTATCATACCTTTGACCATAAGTATGATTCTGGTTGTTTCCTTGGCCTCTAGCACTTGTAGTGTAGAAATTTGAATTTGTTCTTCCTCCTTCATAAGATGTGTTTGCTCTTCCAGATCCTCTTTGGAAATCTCTTCCTCTGCCTCTGTTGAAGCTCGATCTTCCTCTTGCTCTATTACCGCCAATTGAAACTTGTGATTTGAAGGCTTTCTCAAGAGATGAGCTACCTGATCTATTCAATCTTTTCTCATGGGATATTAAAGATCCCATTAATTCGCTCTGAGACATTTGGGTTAGATTCTTTGATTCTTCTATTACAACAACAATCACATCAAACTTGCTAGAAGACTTCTCAAGGTATTTTCTCTACAATCCTTTGATCCTCTAAAGTATCACCATGAGATCTAATTAGATTTACTACACTCATCACATGGGTAAAAAATAAATCTACTAAATCTAAGTCCTTCATACAAATATTTTCAAAATCTCTCCTAAGATTTTGTAATTTTGCAAGTTTTACTTTACTAGTACCTTGATAAGTCATTTGAAGACTTTCCCATGCTTGCTTTGATCTAGTTGCTGCTGCATGACACACGGAAATATGGACTCGTCCATTGCTTGTGAATTTGAAACAAGGCTTTTGCATCCTTCGCTTGTTCTCCTTCAACAAATCCTTATCTCTTTGTGCTAGTGATTGAAATGCTTGAAAATCATGCAGTTCTAGAAACCCATTCTCAACTAGCTCCCACACATCTAGTGAACAAAATAAGGTCCTCATTTTTATGCTCCAATAATTGTAGTTCTTCCCATTGAATATGGGGATGTGGGCTTGAGTGAGGCTGCTGCTCATACCCGCCATTTTGAACTAGACTAATAGAGTGAAATAAAAACTTATAACTTAAGCTCAACCTAGCTCTGATACCAATTTGAAGGAATTATATCTAACTCCTAACCTAGAGGGTGTGTGCTGCAAATAGAAACAATACTATGAACACACACAAACTCACAAGAGAAATATAAAAACAAGGCTTTGTATTAAAAATACTCCAGAACACTTCGGTGCCTTCTCTTGCTTTTCTTGCTTTTTGAATTACAAAATGAAACCTCTTATTTATAGAAGTTTTCCAACCTTCTACCTTAGAAAATATCTCATAATATCTTATATTAGATATTATTGATCTTTTGGATATTTTATAGATATTCCCAGATATTTCTAGATATATATAATATCTCTTGATATTTTCTAGATATTATATACAATATCTTTTGATATTTTGGAGGAGTTAATATTCACAATAAATGTGAATATCTTTTACATAAAGTTGAATTCCATAAAGTTTAAACTTTATCTAGAACAAGATTAGATATTTCCAACACCACCACCACCCGGGAGGCGGATGGAAAATTTGCGATGGAAAGTGAAGGCGGTGGAGAGGCGAGCGGGCAACGCCAACCGACCTCTGCTAGTCCCGCCATACCAACGCTCCTCGGGTAAGCTTTTCCAAAAGGAATCCCGGAGGCGGGAGAATGCGGCGGGGAACTCTAAGTTTGGGCCCTTGACTCTTCCCGTCGGTGGAGGAGAGTGCCACAACGTCTTGCCCTAAATCTCCCACTTTGCTCTAAATCCGAGCATAGGGTTTTGGGGGAAAACAGCCTTGAAGTATTATTGGAGCATCCGGGTTCGGGAGACCCGTCACAACCACCACACACGGTACTATGTCCCGCCACTGAGCAAACCGCGGAGCGACAAGGGGCGGGGCGATAGGCTGGAGGATTTGTAGGAGCCATCTTTTTGCATTGTAACCATAGGAAGTCTCCCGTGATATCTAAAACAACACCCTCCTTGTGCAGCGGGGTCCTTTGTTGAATTTGAATAACGTACTACGAGTTGTAGAGTCGGGGTGATTGGTGCAACAATGGCTCTGGCCGGGTTCTTTGCTTCGCACGAGATCGGAAGAAGTGCACATGAAACGATAAGGACAAGAAATGAAGACGAGCATTGGGATGACATGATGATGAAGATCACTCACAATGTGAGTGACAAACCATTCACTATCCTTAACACAGATGCGGTACAGTATAAATAGGAATTGCCTTTGAACACATTTTTCCCATGAGATGAATGTAGGTCGGTCTTTTGAAAAACTAAATTGAGTGACGATCGAGTTGGTCTCATCTCTTTCGACCAATGATCGGTGGATCATGTGGCGTTCTGTTTAAACACGTTGTTTTTCGGTAATTTCTCGGGAGCTTCAATTCCAACGAGATTTTCCAATTGCAGCTCCAATAAGAAAAAAAAGTTTTAACTTTGAACGGCCATGTGCATAATCATGCTTTTAAATGATGGTTTCGTTCCAAATTCCTTTCCTTTTTGTTAATTAATATGGTTTTATAAATGTTGAAATGAGGACTTCTACTTGCTTGGCCTAGATTTCTTTATTGAAGTACAATTTTATTAATTAGAAAGGTATAGTACAATGTCAATGGCAAGGAAAAAATGGGTAGAGAAATCACACACATAAAAATGGTTATCACTCCGCTTTTATTTTATGTGTCTAATTTCTACAAATTGGTATCAGAGCGTGGATTTTTTCAGTAGGTTTCTAATTGACAACGAGATAATAGCTTTTATATTCGATTTGCAGACACCACAATTTACAGGGAAAAATTTACGAATATTGGTCATTAACCATGAAGGCACTATTCAGATCCCAGGATGTGTGGGAAATCGTAGAGAATGGGTACACAGAGCCCGTAGAATGCAGCAACATATAACACACTCACATGAAGAGAAAGACACTTTGAAGGAATTAAGAAAGAAAGATGGAAAAACTCTTTTCTTCATTCATCAAGCCATGCATGAAGCATCCTACCTAGAGTGGTAGTAGCCAAGTAAAGCCCAAATTGCGTGGAAAAATCTCCAAGTTGCATATCAAGGTAAAGAGAAAGTAAAAACTGCCAAGCTACAGTTACTTCATAGAGATTTTGAAAATATGTCAATGAAAGATTTAGATTCCATAGAATCATTCTTTACTTTTGTAGTTATTTTAGTCAATCAAATCAAATCTCATGGTGAAACTATTGAGGACAGAAGGATTATTGGAAAATTACTTAGAAGTTTCTATAAAATTTGATCCTTTAGTAGTTGCTATTGAAGAAACTAAGGATCTAAGTCAGTTTTCAATTGATGAGTTGCATGCATCACTAATAAATCATGAAAAAAGGTTGAATAGATCACATATAGTTGTAGATCAATTTTTTCATCACAAGTATCAGGAAATCGTGGAAGAGGAAGAGGAAATTTCAGCCCTAGAGGAAGAGGAAGAAGTTCATCTAGAGGACGTAGCAGAAGTCCATCAAACTCAAGTGGAAGAGGACATAGTCAAGAGAACACTCATAATCATTTTTCAAGTCAGAGAAAGGATAAGTCACATGTGTAGTGTCACTATTACAAGAGATATGGGAACTATGCTTATGAATGCAAGAAAAAGCAGTATGATCGAAAAAAAAATCAAAATCAAGTTGGGATATCTACTCCAAGATTCATGTCCATTGCATGCACAAAGATTTCCGAAGCATCACCTATTGAGTGTAATCTATCACAAGAGAGTTCTAGTGATGTGTGGTATTTGGATTCTAGTTGTTATAATCACATGTCAAGTAACTTAGATTTATTTTCTAATTTGGATGAGTTAGTAAAGATAGAAGTTACCCTTGGGAATAATAATATAGTGATTGTAAAAGGAAAAGGAACAATCAACATTCTAAACAAAAAGGGGGAGAAAAATATTATGCATGACGTTTATTATATTGCATGTTTGAAGCACAATATTTTGAACATTGGTCATTGGTACAAATGGGATACAAAGTTTACATTGAAGACAATGAATGTGTGATCGTGGATAAAGCTCCAAGTACCCATGTGATTGCTAAAGTAAAGATGACAAACAACAAAATGTTTCCTTTGAAGATTATACCAGCCACATCCGGAGTCATACTACATATCACTCTGGAGCTAAAGAGATTTAATCATATTTTTAGTCATTTGAAAAAGATGAATCGTGGTTATGGCATCTCAGGTTTGGTCATTTAAACTTTGGTGGTTTGAATTTATTACACAAAAAAAATATGGTGAAATTTTTTCCTTTGATTTAGAAACCAAATAGAGTTTGTGAGGGTTGTATTTTGGGGAAGCAACACAAAGAGTCCTTCCCGATTGCAAAACAAAAAGAACAAGTGCACCACTTGAAATTGTTCACTCAAATTTATGTGGACCGATGTAAACAAATTCTATTGGAGGTTGTTCATATTTTATGACATTCATTGATGACTATACAAGGAAGACATGGGTGTACTTTTTGAGACACAAATAAGATGCTTTTGATATATTTCAGCAATTGAAGGATTTAGTGGAAAAGAAAAGTGGATATTACATCAAATTTTTAGGGACGAGGCGAGAGAGGTGAGTATGTTTCCAATGCTTTTATGAATTTTTGCAAATATCATGGTATACACAAGCAATTTACTTCTAGGTATACACCACAACAGAATGGTGTGGCAAGAGAAAGAATATAACCATCATGGAGATGGCGATAAGTATGATGAAGGAAAAGCATCTTTCAAAGAAATATTGGGTAGAAGTAGTAGCAACTGTTGTTTACATCATAAATAGGTGTCCAACGAAAATTGTTCGAAATATGGTTCCTCAACAAGCTTGGACTAAGAGGAAAGACAATGTTTCTCATTTTAGAGTTTTTAGTTGTGTGGCATACACACATGTGCCTGATGAGCTAAGGAAGAAGTTAGAAAAAAGGAGAAAAATATATTTGTTAGATATTCAGAGAATACAAAAGCTTACAAGTTGTTCAATCCAGTTACCAGAAAGGTCATAATCAACAAAGATGTACATTTTGTTGAGAATGAGGCATGGGATGGAAGTATTGAGAAAATAGTCGGTCATTAAGTAGCTATTCCTCGTGATGATATGGTAGATTAAAGCATTGAGAAGCAAGGTATTGTATCTTCTTCGAATCTAGGACATGCACCATAAATTGTAACACAAGCTACACCTCCATCTACATCTAGGAGGTCTCCAAGATTTCAGTCATCTTCAACCATCCAAGTAGACACCACAAAGAACACTAGAAGCTACTCCTTCAGTACAAAATAGTCCATCATCAGATATCCCTTTGTAACAGAAAAAAAGAGTCTTAGTGAGATTTATAATGTTGATACAACTAATGTTTTTTAGTTTTTGCATTGTTTTCTCAAGTTGCAGATCTAGTATACTTTGAAGAGGCTATAAACAATGAAGTTTGGGTTCAAGCCATGGATGATGAGATAGATGCCATAGAGAAGAATCAAACATGGGAATTGGTAGATCTTCTAGAAGGAAAGGACGTGATAGGAGTGAAGTGGGTCTATAAGACCAAATATATTGTTGATGGTAAAGTACAGAAACATAAAGCAAGGTTGGTTTCCAGAGGTTTTTCACAAGCAATATGGAGTAGATTACAACGAGATGTTTGCACCTATAGCACATTTGGACACGGTAAGAATGGTTTTAGCAATTACAACTAAAAAAATGGCATATTTATCATATGGATGTAAAATCAACATTCTTGAATGGTTTTCTTGAAGAAGAAGTTTATGTGAATTAGATAGAAGGTTATGAGATTGAAGTTCATGAAGGAAAGGTATACATGTTGAAAAAGCGCTCTATGGTCTCAAACAAGCACCTAGAGCTTGGTACAATAGGATTGATTCTTATTTGATATAGAATGGTTTCAATAGGAGCAGCAGTGAGCCTACCTTATACATCAAGATAAATGAGCAAGGTAAAATTTTGATTGTTTGTTTATATGTGGATGATTTAATCATCACTAGAAATCTATCTACAGATTCATTCAAATCAACTATGAAGAAATAATTTGAGATGACAAATCTAGGTCTCATGCACTATTTTTTGGGCATTGAAGTTCAACAATCAGAAGCTGGAGTTTTATTTCACAAGCAAGGTATGTTAATGATGTTTTGAAGAGATTTAACATGTTAAATTACAAGCCAGCACCAACACCTATTGTAGTAGGTTTGAAGTTAAGCAAATATGACAAGGATCATTTGTAGATCCAACATTATTTAAAAGGCTAGTTGGAAGTCTCGTGTATTTGATGGCCACAAGGCCTGATATTATGTATAGTGTGAGCCTCATCTCAAGTTTCATGGAATCTCCAAAAGATTCACATTGGAAATCTGGAAAAAGGATTTTGAGGTATGTATGTGGAAATAAGAATCATAGAATATTGTATTCAACATCAGATGAGTTCAAACTCACAGGTTACATAGAAAGTGGCAGTGTCATAAGTATAGATGACAGAAAGAGCACATCCGGCTATACTTTTCACTTTGGAACAAATGTAGTTTCATGGGCATCAAATAAGCAACCCGTAGTCACACTATCTTTAGTAGAAGCAAATTATGTAGCAGCAATAAGAGCAGCATGTTAGGTTGTTTGGATTATAAGAGTATTGAAATATTTGAGGCAAAATAAAGAGGGCGCAACACAAATTTTTTGTGACAACAATTCAAAAATAGCATCATCCAAAAATTGTGTTTTCCACAAGAGGAGCAAGCACATAGATATGAGGTATCATTTCATCAGGGAGTTGGTTAACAACAAGGAAATTTATCTTGAATTTTGTAGATCCGAAGATTAGTTTGTTGATATCTTTATGAAAGCTTTGGGAATAATTGTTTTACTATTTGAGATTTTTTCTACCTTCCTTTTAAGTTTAATGATCTATGCATCTTTATAAAGTAATTAAACATCATGTTTTGTGGTTAAAAAAAAATCTTAAAGGTCAAAATTAAGGGGGAGTGTTAGAAAAAGAGTAATTTTTTGTGCCTAAAAAGAGTAATTTTTCTTTTAGATTACATTTTACTTTTTAAATGCTTTTATATTCTTCATTTAGTTTTATTTCTATCTTTCAGGAAGAATTGAGGTTTAAATTTGTTTTGGACCATGACACTCATGTATGTGCTTTTTAGTTCATTTTCCTAGAAGAGTTTTGTTTTATTATTAGAGGTCCTTCCATCTATTTATTAAAGGTGAATATAACCTGTTTTCATATAAATTTCACATTTTCGTGAGATCTCTTCCCTTGAGCCCATAGATTATTAGAAGGAGGGAGATAGTTATATTTCACATAAGTGTTGATCTAGTTTGGCATAATATGTTTTATTTACAATTCTTTAAGCCTTCTTTGTTAGGTTATTTTATGTGCCTAATTTCTAAAAATTGGTATCTCCATGATTCATGTGCGAGCGTGGATTTTTCAACAAGTTTCTAATTGACAATAGGTTCATGGCTTTCATGGTATATGTTTTTTTCTCATCAGACACCACAATTTACGAGAAATAATTATGAATAAAAGTTGGTTGATTAAATATTTAGTACTATTTATGATCCCATTGATGTGTCTCTTTGTAGAGAATGGGTACACATCAGCCATAAATAATTGAAGCAATATATTCACACTCTCAATTTTTCTATAGAAAACACTTTGGAAGGAATTATCACCCAAAAATTCTTAGATGTGGTGATTTATTTAGCAAGCGATTATACTTAAATCATTTTCTCTTAATAAATAAATAACATATGTCTATGTTATTCAAAGTTGTGGGAAGTGATCATGCTAAGATAATAAGAACTATCTTCAGATAAATTACCTCCGAGAAAATCATAATTTTATTGGTTCTTATTTAAGTACCTAAGATTTCTAACAATATAATATGCAAACTAATATTTAATTGTTAAATTTCCAAGGGACTTTTCTAGAGAGAATATCATCTAAATTATATTGATACACTATTAATATATTTAAGTTTTCAAATATGAGATCAAAAAAATGCACACTAGAAGGGGGTGATGACATTCCACAATCTAGCAAAATGCATTCAAAAATACCTCGAACATCAAAGATCCATTTGATAACAAATAATAGAATTCATTCTTGTAATAATCTGAAGGGTGAAAAAATGTAAGAAAACATTAAATTGAAGGAAGATCTAAAATCCACAAACTTATATTTTATTTTTTTAAAATTCGGTGCATGAAAAAATCGTGTTGCAAAAAGGGCATGATCACCATCTAAGGAGTCCTAACATTTACAAAAAAATATTCAAAGTCAACAAGCTAATGTTTCACAAAGTAATTTTGGAGGTTGTTTCTGAGTTTCTTTACGACTCTTAAAAAGCTCCCCAAAGTCTTTACCATGAAAATAACATCTCGTCATTTTCCAAAAAATGAGAAGAGAAAAGAAGGGAAAATGAAACATCCTATGAAGCATCATTTTAAAATGGTTTAGAGAGGCATTGTAAATGATGAAGTAAAATCAATCAATATATTATAACTTACTTACAATTTATGTTGGAGGCTCCCATAAACTTTTGTGCATACCAGTTTCTCTAATAACCACAAAGTAGAACCACGACAACACTACAAAGTATTTGAATGATGACCATGCCTCTTAATTGCACTCCCAACACCTTCATAAAACACTTCATTGAACCCACAGCCAGGGGACTAAAAACTATGAACATCAAAACTCCCTCATCAAATCTGGAAAGTGTCTTGATTTTGGAAATTGGGATCTTCGATCCTCATCCTCCCGATTTCTACCCGAATTTTGTGCATTTCTTCTAGAAATGCAAAATGTTATGGCCACAAAGTTTAAAGCTATTTTGGGTCTAAGACAATTTTTCGTCCTCTTTCCATACTTTGTGAGCATTATCTCTCACGGAATTGTTTCTCAGTTCCATCAGAAAGGGCAATTTGTGTAATTTTCAGTCAACAAGTTATGGCCTTAACTCGAAGTGTCACGGGACACAAAAACTTGAACTTTTCTTCTTTTACCTATTACAACTTGACTTGCTCCCATAAACTTGCGTAATGTATGTTAATGTCCCAACTAAAAAATTTCGTAATCTCCGAAATAGGACGATTCGTGAACATATCCCAAGTGACTTGAGGTGACGACATAACTGGCGAGATTCCATTCATTGGCAGTAAATCTTTGACTGCGTCCCACGCGTATTTTTAAGAAAACGTTACATGTAAAACGAACACAAGTCCCATCTAATTTTACGTTAATTTTATTAGAAATACTTTTTTTGCCCCAAAAAGTAAAAAAAATTTGTTTTTACATGTTTTTAACCGAGTTTAGTTTTAGAACACTGTTCTTAAGTTTAGAAATGTCAATAAAGCAAATAAATCAAAAAAGCGCAAAAGCAAAAACATTTTTAGTTATTTTTAAGAGTTGATTTTTATTGTTCTTTGAAAGCCATCTATTTATTAGAGGCAATTGTAAGTGTTTTGATATAACACATTCGGAGATTGTATTGAGTGAAGCTCCGGAAAGGAGAAATATATGCACATAAATGGACTTGGAGTTTGATTTTTTCATTTTATTTGCAATTCTCCTCGTTAGTTGTTATTTTGTGTCTAATTTCTACAAAGTAGACCGAACCCTTGAAAAATGCCTTAACACGATCCTTGCTGTAACCTTCTAATTTTTGTTATGCATTTCTTCCATTTTCTCAACAATTTCTATCGAGTTCTATTTCGGTTTTCTAATTGGGATTTCTTCTTGGTATTGTCATTAACAATGAGGGAAGCCCAGATCCCCAAGATGTGTGGGAAATCGTAGAGAATGGGTACTTGCCAAGATGCGAATATATATAACACACTCTCATCAAAAATTACCTTAAGAATTTGAAGAATTAAGAAAGAAAGACGGAAAATAAATTTTTCTTCATTCATCAAGCCATGCATGAAAGCATCCTACACAGAGTGGTAACAGCCAGTAAAGCACAAATTGTGTGGGAAAATCTCCAAGTTGCATATCAAGGTAAAGAGAAAGTAAAAACCTCCAAGCTATAGTTACTTCGTAGAGATTTTGAAAATATGTCAATGAAAGATTTAGATTCTATAGAATCATTCTTTACTTTTGTAGTTAGTTTAGTCAATCAAATCAAATCTCATGGTGAAACTATTGAGGACAAAAGAATTATTGAAAAATTGCTTAGAAGTTTGCTACAAAATTTGATCCTTTGGTAGTTGTTATTAAAGAAACTAAGGATCTAAGTTAGTTTTCAATTGATGAGTTGCATGCATCACTAATAAATCATGAAAAAAGGTTGAATAGATCACATGCAGTTGTAGATCAAGCTTTTTCATCACAGGTATCAGGAAATCATGGAAGAGGAAGAGGAAATTTCAGCCCTAGAGGCAGAGGAAGAAGTTCATCTAGAGGACGCAGTAGCGGTCCATCAAACTCAAGTGGAAGAGGACATAGTCAAGAGCACAATCATAATCATTTTTCAAGTTAGAGATAGGATAAATCGCATGTGTAGTGTCACTATTGCAAGAGATATGGGCACTATGCTTATGAATGCAAGAAAAAATAGTATGATCAAAACAAGCAAAATCAAAATCAAGTTGGAAGCTCTACTCCAAGCTCCATGTTTATTACATGCACAAAGATTTCCAAAGCATCACCTATTGAGTGTAATCTATCACAAGAGAGTCTTAAGTGATGTGTGGTATTTGGATTTTGGTTGTAGTAATCACATGTTAGGTAACTTAGATTTATTTTCTAATTTGGATGAGTCAATAAAGATAGAGTTACCCTTGGGAATAATAATACAGTGACTATAAAAGGAAAATGAACAATCAACATTCTAACTAAAAAATGGGGAGAAAAAGATTATGCATGATGTTTATTATGTTGCAAGTTTGAAGCACAATCTTATGAGCATTGGTCAATTGGTACAAAAGGGATACAAAGTTTACATTGAAGACAATGAATGTGTGATCATGGATAAAGCTCCAAGTACCCAGGTGATTGCTAAAGTGAAGATGACAAGCAACATAATGTTTCCTTTGAAGATTATACCAGCCACATCCGAGCTCATACTACATATCAGTCGGAGCTAAGGAGATTGAATCATTTTTTAGTCAGTTGAAAAAGATGAATCGTGGCTATGGCATCTCAGGTTTGGTCATTTAAACTTTGGTGGTTTGAATTTATTACATAGAAAAATATGGTGAAATTTTTCCTTTGATTCAAAAACCAGATAGAGTTTGTGAAGGTTGTATTTTGGGAAGCAACACAGAGAGTCCTTCCCAATTGGAAAAACAAAAGAACAAGTGCACCACTTGAAATTGTTCACTCAGATTTATGTGGACCGATGCAAACAAATTCTATTGGAGGTTGTTCATATTTTATGGCATTCATTGATGACTATACAAGGAAGACATGGGTGTACTTTTTGAGACACAAATCAGATGCTTTTGATATATTTCAGCAGTTCAAGGCTTTAGTGGAAAAGAAAGTGGGTACTACATCAAAGTTTTAGGACAAAAGAGGAGGTGAGTATGTTTCCAATGCTTTTATGAATTTTTGCAAATATCATGGTATACAAAAGTAAATTTACTACTAGGTATACACCACAAAAGAGAATGGTGTGGTAGAGAGAAAGAATATAACCATCATGGAGATGGTGAGAAGTATGATGAAGGAAAAGCATCTTTCAAATGAGTATTGGGTAGAAGTAGTAACAACTTTTGTTTACATCATAAATAGGTGTCCAACAAAAATTGTTCAAAACATGGTTCCTCAACAAGCTTGGACTAAGAGGAAACACAATGTTTCTCATTTTAGAGTTTTTAGTTGTGTGGCATACACACATGTGCTGATGAGCTAAGGAAGAAGTTAGAAAAAAGGAGAAAAAATGCATATTTGTTAGATATTCAGAGAATACAAAAGCTTACAAGTTGTTCAATCCAGTTACCAAAAAGGTCATAATCAATAAAGATGTACAGTTTTTTGAAAATGAGGCATGGGATGGAAGTATTGAGAAAACAATCAGTCATCGTAAAGCGTAGTTATTCCTCACGATGATATGGCAGATGAAAGCATTAACAACAAGGTATTGTATCTTCTTCGAATCTTAGACATGCACCACAAGTTGTAGCACAAGCTACACCTCCATCTACATCTAGGAGGTCTCAAGATTTTAGTCATCTTTAACCATCCATAGACACCACAAAGAACACCAAAAGCTACTCCTTCAGTACAAAAACAATCCATCATCAGATATCCCTTTGTAGCGGAAAACAAGGAGTCTTAGTGAGATTTATAATGTTGATACAACTAATGCTTTTTCAATGTTTTTGCATTGTTTTCTCAAGTTGTAGATCTAGTATACTTTGAAGAGGCTATAGACAATGAAGTTTGGGTTCAAGCCATGGATGATGAGATAGATGCCATAGAGAAGAATCAAACATGGGAATTGGTAGATCTTCCAGAAGGAAAGGACGTGATAGGAGTGAAGTGGGTCTATAAGACCAAATATATTGTGATGGTAAAGTATAGAACATAAAGCTAAGGTTGGTTTCAGAGGGTTTTTCACATAAATATGGAGTATATTACAACGAGACGTTTTCACCTGTAGCACATTTGGACACGGTAAGAATGGTTTTAGCAATTACAACTCAAAACAAATGGCCTATTTATCATGGATGTAAAATCAGCATTCTTGAATGTTTTCTTGAAGAAGAAGTTTATGTAAATCAGCCAAGGAAGGTTATGATATTGAAGGTCATGAAGGAAAGGTATACAGTTGAGAAAAAACACTCTATGGTCTCAAATAAGCACCTAGAGCTTGGTACAACAGGATTGATTCTTATTTGATATAGAATGGTTTCAGTAGGAGTAGAAGTGAGCCTACCTTATACATCAAGATCAATGAGCAAGGTAAAATTTTGATTGTTTGTTTATATGTGGATGATTTAATCATCACGAAAATCTATCTACAAATTCATTCAAATCAACTATGAAGAAAGAATTTGAGATGACATATCTAGGCCTCATGCACTATTTTTGGGCATAGAAGTTCAACAATCAGAAACTAGTTTTTTTATTTCACAAGCAAGGTATGCTAATGATGTTTTGAAGAGATTTAACATGTTAAATTGCAAGCCGCAAGTCATCGACACTTGCATGTAGGTTTGAAGTTAAGAAAGATATGACAAGAATCATTTGTAGATCCAACATTGTTTAAAAGACTAGTTAGAAGTCTCATGTATTTGATCACCACAAGGCCGAATATTATGTATGGTGAGTCTCATCTCAAGGTTCATGGAATATCCAAAAGATTCACATTGGCAACCTGGAAAAGGAATTTTGAGGTATGTATGTGGAACTAAGAATCAAGGAATTTTGTATTCAACATCAGATGAGTTCAAACTCATAGGTTACACAGATAGTGACAGTGCCAGCAATATTAATGACAGAAAGAGCACATCCAACTATGATTTTTACTTTGGAACATGCGTAGTTTCATGGGCATCGAAGAAGAAGCCCATAGTCACACTATCTTCAGCTAAAGTAGAGTATGTATCAGCAACAGAGAACATGTCGAGGTTGTTTGGATGAGAAGATTGTTGAAATATTTGTGCCATAATCAAGAGGATGCTACATAGATTTTGTGTGACAATAATTTAGCAATAGTATTATCCAAAAATCATGTTTTTCACAAGAGGAGCAAGCACATAGACATGAGGTATCACTTCATCGGGAGTTGGTTAACAAAAAGAAATTTGTCTTGAATTTTGATTCAAAAGATCAGTTTGTTGATATCTTTACAAAAGCTTTGGGAAATGAAGTTTTTGAGTATTTGAGAATTTGTTTGGGAGTTTTGATCAAGGAATATGTCAGATCTAGAAGTGCACACTCAGCTCTAGAAGAATAAAATCTTGAAGGTCAAAATTAAGGGGGAGTGTTAGAAAAGAGTAATTTTTCCCTAGAAAAGAAAAAAGTAGTTTACTTTTTAAATGCTTTTCATATTAGATAATTTAGTTTTAGATTCTAGCTTTAGGAAAAGCTATTAAAGAAAATAAATCAAAAGCTTTGTATTGCACAAAAGCATGTGATTTTTAGTTCTATTTTTAGGAGAGTTGAGTGTTTTATTGTTAGATGAAGCCATCTATTTATTAGAGGCAATTGTAAGTGTTTTCATATCAAACACATTCAGAGAGATTGTATTGAGCCAAAGCTCTGGAAGGAAGGAGAAATATATGCATAGAAGTGTTGATCTGAGTTTGCAATAATATGTTTTATTTGCAATTATTTATTTTATTTCTGTTAGTTGTTATTTTATGTGCCTAATTTCTACAAATTGGTATCAGAGCGTGGATTTTTTAAGAAGTTTCTAATTGACAACAAGTTATGGCTTCTATATCCGGTCTGCAGACACCACAATTTACAAAAAGAATTACGAATATTGGTCATTAACCATAAAGGAACTATTTATATCCCAGGATGTGTGGGAAATTGTAGAGAATGGATACACAGATCCCGCAAATGTAGCAACATATAACACACTCTCACATGTAGAGAAAGGAACTTTGAAGGAATTAAGAAAGAAAGATGGAAAAGAAAATTTCTTCATTCATCAAGCCATGCATGAAAGCATCCTACCCAAAGTGGAAACATCCAGTAAAGCAAAAATTGCATGGGAAACTCTCCAAGTTGCATATCAAGGCAAAGAGAAAGTAAATACCACCAAGCTATAGTTACTTCGTAGAGATTTTGAAAATATGTCAATAAAAGATTCAGATTCCATAGAATCGTTCTTTACTTTTGTAGTTGGTTTAGTCAATCAAATCAAATCTCATGGTGAAACTATTGAGGACAAAAGAATTATCAAAAATTACTTAAAAGTTTGCCTGCAAAATTTGATCTTTTGGTAGTTGCTATTGAAATACTAAGGATCTAAGTTAGTTCTCAATTGATGAGTTGCATGTATCACTAATAAATCATGAACATATGTTGAATAGATCACATGCGTTATAAATCAAGCTTTTTCATCACATGTATCAGAAATCATGGAAGAGGAAGAAGAAATTCCAGTTCTAGAGGTAGAGGAAGAAGTTCATCTAAAGGATGTAGCAATGGTTAATCAAACTCAAGTGGAAGAGGACACATTCAAGATCACAATCATAATCACTTTTCAGGTCAGAGATAGGATAAATCGCATGTGTAGTGTCACTATTACAAGAGATATGGGCACTATGCTTTTGAATGCAAGAAAAAGAAGTATGATCAGAACAAGAAAAATCAAAATCAAGTTGGAACATCTACTCTAAGATCCATGTTTATTGCATGCACAAAGATTGCCAAAGCATCACCTATTAAGTGTAATCTTTCCCAAGAGAGTCCTAGTGATGTGTGGTATTTGGATTACGTATATGTAGAATCACATGTCGTAACTTAGATTTATTTTCTAATTTGGATGAGTCAGTAAAGATAGAAGTTACCCTTGCGAATAATAATATAGTGACTGTAAAAGGAAAAAGAACAAACAACATTCTAACATAAAAGGAGGAGAAAAAGATTATGAATGATGTTTATTATGTTGCAGGTTTGAAGCACAATATTTTGAGCATTGGTCAATTGGTACAAAAGGGATACAAATTTTACATTGAAGACAATGAATGTGTGATCGTGGATAAAGCTTCAAGTACCCATGTAATTACTAAAGTGAAGATGACAAGAAACAAAATGTTTCCTTTGAAGATTATACCAGCCACATCTAGAGCTCATACTATAGATCAGTCTGTAGTTAAAGAGATTGAATTAGATTTTCAGTCAGTTGAAAAAGATGAATCGTGGCTATGGCATCTCAAGTTTGGTCATTTAAAATTTGGTGGTTTGAATTTATTACATAGAAAAATATGGTGAAATTTTTTCCTTTGATTCAGAAACCAGATAGATTTTGTGAAGGTTGTATTTTAGGGAAGCAACACAGAGAATCTTTCCCAATTGGCAAAACAAAAAGAACAAGTGCACCACTTGAAATTGTTCACTCATATTTATGTGGACCGATGAAAAATTCTATTGGAGGTTGTTCATATTTTATGGCATTCATTGATGACTATACAAGGAAGACATGGGTGTACTTTTTGAGACACAAATCAGATGCTTTTGATATATTTCAGCAGTTCAAGGCTTTAGTGGAAAAGTAAAGTGGGTACTACATCAAATTTCTAAGGACAAATAGAGGAGGTGAGTATGTTTCCAATGCTTTTATGAATTTTTGCAAATATCATGGTATACAAAAGCAGTTTACTTCGGTATACACAAAAAAGAACGGTGTGGTAGAGAGAAAGAATAGAACCATCATGGAGATGGAAAGAAGTATGATGAAGGAAAAGCATCTTTCAAATGAATATTGGGCAAGAAGCAGTAACAACTTTTGTTTACATCATAAATAGGTGTCCAACAAAAATTGTTCGAAACATGGTTCCTTAATAAGCTTGGACTAAGAGGAAACACAATGTTTCTCATTTTAGAGTATTTGGTTGTGTGACATACACTCATGTGTCTAATGAGCTACGGAAGAAGTTAGAAAAAAGGAGAAAAATGCATATTTGTTGGATATTCAGAGAATACAAAAGCTTACAAGTTGTTCAATCCAGTTACTAGAAAGGTCACAATCAACAAAGATGTACATTTTGTTGAAAATGAGGCATGGGATGGAAGTATTGAAAAAAATTCATTGTAGCTAGCAACTATTCCTCATGATGATATGATAGATGAAAGCATTAAGCAACAAGGTATTGTATCTTCTTCAAATCTTGGACATGCACCACAAGTTGTAGCACAAGCTACACCTCCATCTACATCTAGGAGGTCTCCAAGATTTCAATCATTTTCAACCATCTAGTAGACACCACAAAGAACACCAGAAGCTACTCCTTCAGTACAAAACAATCCATCATCAGATAACCCTTTGCAGTAAAAAAAGAATTACTCTTAGTGAGATTTATAATGTTGATACAACTAATGATTTTTTCAATTTTTGCATTGTTTTCTCAAGTTGTAGATCCAATATACTTTGAAGAGGCTATAAAAATGAATTTTGGGTTCAAGCCATGGATGATGAGATAGACACCATAGAGAAGAATCAGACATGTGAATTAGTAGATCTTCCAAAAGGAAAGGACGTGATAGGAGTGAAGTGAGTCTATAAGACCAATTATAAAGTTGATGGTAAAGTATAGAAACCTAAAGAAAGGTTGGTTTCTAGAGGTTTTTCACACAATATGGAGTATATTACAACGAGACGTTTACACCCGTAGCACATTTGGACACGGTAAGAATGGTTTTAGCAATTACAACTAAAAAAATGGCCTATTTATCAGATGGATGTAAAATCAACATTCTTGAATGGTTTTCTTGAAGAAGAAGTTTATGTGAATCAGCCAAAAGGTTATGATATTGAAGTTCATGAAGGAAAGGTATACATGTTTTAAAAAAAGTTCTCTATGGTCTCAAGCAAGCACCTAGAGCTTGGTACAACATGATTGATTCTTATTTGATATAGAATGGTTTTAGTAGGAGCAGCAGTGAGCCTACTTTATACATTAAGATCAATGAGCAAGGTAAAATTTTGATTTTTTTTTTATATGTGGATGATTTAATCATCACTGGAAATCTATCTACAAATTCATTCAAATCAGCTATGAAGAAATAATTTGAGATGACAGATCTAGGCCTCATGCACTATTTTTTGGCATAGAAGTTCAAAATCAAAAGCTGGAGTTTTTATTTCACAAGTAAAAGGTATGCTAATGATGTTTTGAAGAGATTTAACATGTTGAATTTACAAGCCAACACCATCACCTATTCTGAAGAGGTTTGAAGTTTAGAAATGATATGGATCATTTAGATCCAATCATTTTTTTCAAAAGACTAGTTGGAAGTCTCATGTATTTGATGGCCACAAGGTCGAATATTATGTATGGTGTGAGTCTCATCTCAAGATTCATGGAATCTCCAAAAGATTCACATTGGCAAACTGGAAAAAGAATTTTGAGGTATGTATGTGGAACTAAGAATCATGGAATTTTGTATTCAACATCAGATGAGTTCAAACTCATAGGTTACACAAATAGTGATAGTGCCATCAAAGTATTGATGATAGAAAAGCACATCGACTATGGTTTTTACTTTGAAAACAGGTGTAGTTTCATGGACATCGAAGAAGAAGCCCATAGTCACACTATCTTCAGTAGAAGCAGAGTATGTATTAGCAACATGAGAAGCATGTGAGGTTGTTTGGATGAGAAGAGTGTTGAAAGATTTGAGGCAGAATCAAGAGGATGCTACACAGATTTTTTGTGAAAATAATTCAATAATAGTATTATCCAAAAATCATGTTTTCCACAAGAGGAAAAAGCACATAGACACAAGGTATCACTTCATCAAGGAGTTTGTTAACAAGGAAATTTGTCTTGAATTTTGTAGATCCGAAGATCAGTTTTAGTTATCTTTACAAAAGCTTTGGGAAATAATTTTTTTAGTATTTGAGAACTTGTTTGGGAGTTTGTGATCATCGAATATGTCGGATCTGAAGTGCACACTCAAAGCTCCAGAAGTATTAAATTTTGAAGGTCAAAATTAAGGGGAGTGTTAGAAAAAGAGTAATTTTTCCCTAGAAAAGAAAAAAGTAATTTACTTTTTTAAATGCTTTTCATATTTAGATAATTTAGTTTTAGATTCCTAGCTTTAGGAAAAGCTATTAAAGAAAATAAATTAAAAGATTTGTATTACACAAAAGTATGTGCTTTTTAGTTCTATTTTTAGGAGAGTTGATTGTTTTATTATTAGATGAAACCATTTATTTATTAGTGAGGCAATTGTAAGTTTTTTCATATCAAACACATTCAAAGATTGTATTGAGCCAAAGTTCTGAGAAGGAAGGAGAAAAATATATTCACAAAGTGTTGATCTCGAGTTTGCAATAATATGTTTTATTTGTAATTCTTTATTTTATTTCATTAGTTGTTATTTTATGTGCCTAATTTCTACAAATTAATCAGCATGCATTTTTTTACAAGTTTCTAATTGACAACATGTTATGGCTTCTATATCTAGTCTGCAGACACCACAATTTACAGAAATAACTACAAATATTGGTTCATTAACAATGAAGGCACTATTCATATCCCATGATGTGTGGGAAATCAGAGAAATGGGTACACAGAGCCCATAATACAAAGAAACATATAACACACTCTCACATGCGAGAAAGGAAATTTGAAGGAATTAAGAAGAAAGATGGAAAAGAAAATTTCTTCATTCATCAAGCCATACCTAAAATCATCCTACCCAAAGTGGCAACATCCAAGTAAATTTTTATAAATTGTGTGGAAACTCTCCATGTTATGGTCAAGGTTTAAGAGAAAGTAATTACCCACCAAGCTATAGTTACTTTTAGAGATTTTGAAAATATGTCAATGAAAGATTTAGATTCGTAGAATCATTCTTTACTTTTATAAGTTGGTTTATCAATCAAATCAAATCTCATGGTGAAACTATTGAGAACAAAAGAATTATTGAAAAATTATAGAAAAGTTTGATTGAAAATTTGATCCTTTGTAGTTGATATTGAAGAAACTAAGGATCTAAGTCAATTTTCAATGTATGATTTGCATGCATCACTAATAAATCATGAACATATGTTGAATAGATCACATGCATTTAAATCAAGCTTTTTCATCACGAGTATCGGAAATTGTGGAAGAGGAAAAAAATTTCAGCCATAGAGGCAAAGGAAGAAGTTCATCTAAAGGACGTAGAGCGGTTAATCAAAGTCAAGTGGAAGAGGACACATTCAAGATCACAATAATAATCATTTTTCAGGTCAGAGATAGGATAAATCACATGTGTAGTGTCACTATTGCAAGAGATATGGATACTATGCTTTTGAATGCAAGAAAAAGCAGATATGATCAAAACAAGAAAATCAAAATCAAGTTGGAAGCTCTACTCCAAGATCCATGTTTATTACATGCACAAAGATTACCAAGCATCACCTATTGAGTGTAATCTATCCCAAGAGAGTCCTAGTGATGTATGGTATTTGGATTCTAGTTGCAGTAATCACATGTCAGGTAACTTAGATTTATTTTCTAATTTGGATGAGTCAGTAAAGACAGAAGTTACCCTTGGGAATAATAATACAATGATTGTAAAAGGAAAAGGAAAAATCAACATTCTAACTAAAAAGGGGAGAGAAAAGATTATGCATGATGTTTATTATGTTGTAGGTTTGAAGCACAATATTATGAGCATTGGTCAATTGGTACAAAAGGGATATAAAGTTTACATTGAAGACAATGAATGTGTGATCATGGATAAAGCTCCAAGTACCCATGTGATTACTAAAGTGAAGATGACAAGCAACAAAATGTTTCCTTTGAAGATTATACTAGCCACATTTGGAGCTCATACTAAAGATCATACTAATCGAGCTAAAGAGATTGAATTAGATTTTCATAAAAGCATAAAAGATGAATCGTGGCTATGGCATCTCAGGTTTGGTCATTTAAAATTTGGTGGTTTGAATTTATTACATAGAAAAAATATGGTGAAAGTTTTTCCTTTGATTCGAAAATCCAGATAGAGTTTGTGAAGGTTGTATTTTAGGGAAGCAACATAGAGAATCTTTCCTAGTTGGCAAAATAAGAAGAATAAGTGCACCACTTGAAATTGTTCACTCAGATTTATGTGGACCGATGCAAACAAATTCTATTGGAGGTTGTTCATATTTTATGACATTCATTGATGACTATACAAGGAAGAAATGGGTGTAATTTTTGAGACACAAATCAGATGCTTTTGATATATTTCAGTAGTTTAAGGCTTTAGTGAAAAAGTAAAAGTGGGTACTACATCAAAGTTTTGAGGACAGATAGAGGAGGTGAGTATGTTTCCAATGCTTTTATGAATTTTTGCAAATATTATGGTATACAAAATTGTGTTTACTTCACGAGTTATACACCATCCTAAGAAATGGTGTGTAGAGAGAGAGAATATAACCATCATGGAGATGGCCAAGAAGTATGATGAAGGAAAAAATCTTTCAAATGAGTATTAGGAAAAGCAAGTAATAACTTAACTTTTTTACATCATAAATAGGTGTCAACAAAAATTGTTTGAAACATGGTTCCTTAATAAGCTTGGACTAAGAGGAAACACAATGTTTCTCATTTTAGAATTTTGGTTGTTTAGCATACACATGTGTCTAATGAGCTACGGAAGAAGTTAGAAAAAAAAGAGAAAAATGCATATTTGTTGGATATTCGAGAAATACAAAAGCTTACAAGTTGTTCAATCAGTATTTGAAAGGTCATAATCAACAAAGATGTATTTTGTTGAAAATGAGGCATGGGATGTAAGTATTGAAAAAATAGTCATTGCAGCAGAAGCTATTCCTCATGATGATATGGCAGATGAAAGCATTGAGCAACAAGGTATTGCATCTTCTTCGAATCTTAGACATGCACCAAGTTGTAGCACAAGCTACACCTCCATCTACATCTAGGAGGTCTCCAAGATTCTAGTCATCTTCAACCATCTAATAGACACCACAAAGAACACCAGTAACTACTCCTTCAGTACAAACACTCCATCATCATATAACCCTTTGCAATAGAAAACAATGACTCTTAGTGAGATTTATAATGTTGATACAACTAATGCTTTTTCAATTTTTGCATTGTTTTCTCAAGTTGCAGATCCAGTATACTTTGAAGAGGCTATAGATAATGAAGTTTTAGTTCAAGCCATGGATGATGAGATAGACCCATATAGAAGAATCGAGACATGTGAATTAGTAGATCTTCCGAAGGAAAGGACATGATAGAAGTGAAGTGGGTGTAGAAGACCAAATATAAAGTTGATGATAAAGTATAGAAACATAAAGCATCGTTGGTTTCCAAATTTTTTGACAATATGGAGTAGATTACAATGAGACATTTTATCACCTGTATCACATTTTGGACACGGTAAGAATGGTTTTAGCAATTATAACTAAAAAAAATGGCCTATTTATCAGATGGATGTAAAATCAGCATTCTTGAATAGGTTTTTTGAATAAGAATTTTATGTGAATCACCCGATGGTTATGAGATTGAAGGTCATTAAGGAAACGTATACATGTTTTAAAAATAATATCTATGGTCTCAAGCAAGCACCTAGAGCTTGGTACAACAAGATTGATTCTTATTTGATATAGAATGGTTTCAGTAGGAGCAGCAATGAGCCTACCTTATACATCAAGATCAATGAACAAGGTAAAATTTTGATTTTTTTTATATGTGGATGATTTAATCATCACTGAAAAATCTATCTACAAATTAATTCAAATCAGCTATGAAGAAATAATTTGAGATGACAGATCTAGGCCTCATGCACTATTTTTGGGCATAGAAGTTCAACAATCAGAAGTTGGAGTTTTTATTTCACAAGCAAGGTATGCTAATAATGTTTTGAAGAGATTTAACATGTTGAATTGCAAGCCAAACCAACACCTATTGTAGTAGGTTTGAAGTTAAGAAAATATGACAAGGAATCATTTGTAGATCCAACATTGTTCAAAAGACTAGTTGGAAGTCTCATGTATTTGATGGCCACAAGGCCAAATATTATGTATGGTATGAGTCTCATCTCAAGGTTCATGGAATCTCCAAAGATTCACATTGGCAAGTTGGAAAAATAATTTTGAGGTATGTATGTGGAACTAAGAATCATGGAATTTTGTATTCAACATCAGATGAGTTCAAACTCATAGGTTACATAGAGATAGTGACAGTGATCCAGAAGTATTGATGATAGAAAGAGCACATCCGACTATGATTTTTACTTTGGAATATGTGTAGTTTCATGGGAATCGAAGAAGAAGCCCATAATCACACTATCTTTAGTAGAAGTAGAGTATGTAGCAGCAATAGGAGAAGCATGTCAGGCTTTGTGGATGAGAAGAGTGTTGAAATATTTGAGGCATAAATCAAGAGGATGCTACACAAATTTTTGGTGACAATAATTTAGCAATAGTATTATCCAAAAATCATGTTTTTCACAAGAGGAACAAGCACATAGACATGAGGTATCACTTCATCAGGGAGTTGGTTAACAAGGAAATTTGTCTTGAATTTTGCAGATCCGAAGATCAGTTTGCAGATATCTTTACAAAATCTTTGGGAAATAAAGTTTTTGAGTATTTGAGAACTTGTTTGGGAGTTTGTGATTAGGAATATGTCATATCTGGAAGTGCACACTCAGCTCCAGAAGAATAAAATCTTGAAGGTCAAAATTAAGGGGGAGTGTTAGAAAAAGAGTAATTTTCCCCTAGAAAATAAAAAAGAAATTTACTTTTAAATGCTTTTAATATTAGATAATTTAGTTTTAGATCCCTAGCTTTAGGAAAAGCTATTAAAGAAAATAAATTAAAATCTTTGTATTGCACAAAAGTATGTGTTTTTAGTTCTATTTTTAGGAGAGTTGAGTGTTTTATTGTTAGATAAAGCCATCTATTTATTAGAGGCAATTGTAATTGTTTTCATATCAAACACATTGAGAGATTTTGTATTGAGCCCAAGTTCTGAGAAGGAAGGAGAAATATATTCACGAAGTGTTGATCCGAGTTTGCAATAATATGTTTTATTTGCGAATACTTTATTTTATTTCGTTAGTTGTTATTTTATGTGCCTAATTTCTACACTTCACACGAGATAAGAAGGCTTATATGAAAACGAAAAGGACAAAAAATGAATTCCAACATTGGGATGACATGATGATGAATGTCAATGACAATGTGAGTGCCAAACCATTAACTATCCTTTACACGGATGTGGTACGATATAAATAGCAATTGCTTTTAAACTTATTTTCCCACGAGATGAATGTAGGTCCGTCTTTTGAAAAACTAAATTAAGTGACAGGTCAATCTGGTCTCATCTCTTTTGCAACCAACAATCGGTGGATCATGTGGCGTTCTTTTTAAACACGTTGTTTTTCGGTAATTTCTCGGAGCTTTAATTCCAGCGAGATTTTCCAATTGCATCTCCAATAAGAAAAAAAAATAACTCTGAATGGCCAGGTGCATAATCATGTTTTTAAATGCTAGTTTTGTTCCAAATTCCTTTCCTTCTCACTTAATATGGGTTTATAAATGTTGAAATGAGGACTTCAACTTGCCCGCCTAGATTTCTTTATTAACGTCTACAATTTTATTAATTATAAAGGTATATAATACGGAAAAAATGGGTAGAGAAATCACACGCAATAATGGTTATCAAATTGAGTTAAGAAGGATTCAAGAAAGAGGTCACTTACCTCTAGAACATCACAAAAGCAAAAAGAACTAACACAAATATCTTAAATAAATCTCTTTGAAAAAATGCTAATAGACATCAATCTCTAGGTTCTTATCTTGAAATTTATGTATATTGTATACCACATTGACTAATATTTTTATTACATTTTCTTCATATTTATCATTCTTGCTAGCAACAAACATATTTTTCATGGAAAACAAGCTCCCAAATTCTATTATATACTCCAAATATTATTATTTCTAATTGACTTTTTAGAGTTAAAAATAACAAGGGTCAAATGGATGTCAAATTTAATATATAGAATAAAATTTAACACGATCAAATCATTACGCTTGGAGGTGTTTTACTATCATTGAATTACCACCACCCCGTGATTTTGACATAGTCGAATATAAAAGGTTAGGATGAAAAGTGTCGTTGAATTCTACATTTCATCACAACTGTTTAAAAATTCTGGTTAATGAGATTATGTGGTAAGTGGTTATCTTGCCAAATTTACACAAGCCAAGGTGGAAATGATCACAGGGGAGTAGGGAAAGATTAAGGATAAAAATTCCAATGACGAGAACATGGCCCTAAAGAACAAGATGGCACCTCTGAACATTTTCATTAGGGTTATTAAGAAATATTCATATGAAAGATGCAAATACGATGGGCTATATGATGTCAGTGAGTCGCAGCTATAAACCTTGTCACTTAGGTTTTATGGCTCATAAATTATTGTTGAGGAGGCGGCCAAATCTGGCCCGTATCTGTCATGTGGTCAAGGAAGACATTGCGGGAGGGAAAGAAAATTTCCATGTATGTGCTCTATTGAAAATGTATATGATATTGATAAATTCACATACTTGAACATTATGAAATATCCAGAAGACCTAATTGAGCATAAAGCGCAAAATATGAAGGATGTGGATGTGTTAGAGGATGTAGTAATGTCGTGATTACCTCATAAGAGAAAGTATGGAGGGGGATTTCCTTACACATCCAAAGGGATTCTGAAAAACCCCAAGCCCATGGTGTATGAATGCGGACCTTCTTGCAAGTTCCCTCCTAACTACTCAAACATGGTCACTCAGCATGGGCTAAAACATAGGCTGGAAATTTTTTAAAAGTTCAAAAAAATGAGTGGAGAGTCTGAACATTAGAACATTTAGAGGTCCGTGGATTTGTTAGAGAGTACACCCGAATTGTTATTAAAGATCCTGCTCTCTGCTCTCTCGCCCGAGAAAATTTTCTTCTCAATTTCTTCTCTCCACAATAAATTGGGCGCATCTTCCATATCTTCAAGTACTGGTAAGAATGTGGGCTTCAAAGTGGATGCATCTAAGGCGAAATATAAGTAGATTTATAAGCAAATGTAAGAAGAGCACTTCCAATGTATTTGCACATTATGTTCTGTATGATCTCCGCAATTAAGGAATTCCTCATTCCAAATAAAATATTCCCCTCATCTTGAGCTCTGTATCAGTCAAGTGGTAAATGAATTAAAAGGATTGAGAATTTTTATTTATTTCTTTAGGATTATATCAGTTTTCGATTCTACTTAGTATTGGAAATATGCATGTAGCATTTAATTCCTCCTGTAGCTTTTTAGGAAAGATAAGATTAGAATTAGTTTGCTTTAGTTGACTTCAACTTCGTACTATTTTTAGGAAAGTCAATTTAAGTAAAACAACTTGTTTTATGCATGCACAACATGTGTTGATTTAAAGCAGCATTTCAGATTTGTAAAGCTCTGTTTAAGAGCAGTTAGTAGCTAAATTTAGGGAGAGTTAATTTATATTTAATTAGCAGCAATTTTATTTGATTTGTATGCAAAGAAGGCACACACATAAGTGTGAAATCTGCATAAAGCGAAGAAGAAGCACACAACTACTTGCACAACTTGAATGTAATGAGTCGAAGCTCATATTGAAGTGAAAGAATTCATAGATAATGCACAACAATAGATGGTTTGAGAAATTTATTCTATTTTTTATTTGTGTATTTTGTTTTTTTATTCTCTGTTTGTTGTATAATACTGCATATTTTCTACAAATTGGTATCAAAGCGTTGTTTTACAACAACTTATTAAATTGGTAGCAAGCTATGGCTTCTACATCCGTATGTAGACATCAAATTTTAATTGAAAGAATTATGAGTATTGTTCGCTTACCATGAATGCCCTATTCAGATCTCAGGACGTATGGGAGATCATTGAGAATGGGTACACAGAGCACTGCGCAGATGCAAGAACATATATGCACTTTCTCGGAAAAGAAAGATAATTTGAAGGAGTTACAAAAGAAAGATGACAAATCTCTTTTCTATATTCATCAAGAAATACATGAAATCATTTTTCCTAGAGTGGCAGTAGCCAGTCAAGTAAAGACCGCATGCAACACACTTACGAATTGCATATCAAGGTAAGGAGAAAGTAAAAACTGTCAAGCTATAGTTACTTCTTAGAGATTTTGAGAATTTTGTTAATGAAAGATTTAGATTCTATAGAATCATTTTTTACTTATGTAGTTGGCTTAGTCAATCAAATCAAATCCCATGGTGAGACTCTTGAAGATAGAAGGATTATTGAAAAATTTCTTAGAAGTTTGCCTAGGAAATTTGATCCTCTAGTTGTTGTTATCGAGGAAACTAAGGATCTGAGTCAGTTTTCTATTGATGAGTTACATGCATCACTAATAAATCATGAAGATAGTATGAATATATCACATGCAAATGTAGATCAAGCTTTTACATCTTAGAGTATAGGTATTCGTGGAAGAGGAAGAGGAAGGCTTAGCCGAAGAGGCGAGAGGAAGAAGTTTATTTAGAGGACGCAACATTGGTTCATCAAACTCAGGTGGAAGAGGACAAATTAAAGAACAAAGTTATGGTTGGAGACAAGATAAGTCTCATGTTCAAAGTGTCATTATTGCAAAAAAATATGGGCACTATTCTTATGATTGCAAGAAAAACAATATTATCAGGAGAGGAAAAATCAAAATCAGGTTGGAATTTCTACTCCTAAACCTATGTTTATTGTATGCACAAGTATTGTCAGATAAATACCTTCTTTATCACCTATTGAGTGAAATATATCAAAAGAGAGTCCATGTGATGTATGGTATCTTGATTTTGGTTGCAGTAATCACATGACAGGTAATCTAGATTTATTTTCTAGTTTAGATGAATCAATGAAGAGTGATGTTACTCTTGGAAATAACAATATTGTGTCTATAAAAGGAAAAGGCAGAGTTAGTATTCTAACTAGAAAAGGGGGAAAATGAATATGAATGATGTTCACTATGTTGCAGGTTTGAAGCACAATCTAATGAATGTTGAATAGTTGGTACATAAGGGATAAAGAGTATGCATGGAAGATAATGAGTGCGTGATTGTGGAAAAAGCTCCTAGCATTCAGTTGATTGAAAAAGTGAAGATGAAAACAATAGGATGTTCCCTTTGATATTAAAACCTAGAAAAAAGAATAATTCGGATATGTTTACAAAAAAAACAATAGCTCATTTCACAACCAAGTCCTGTGCTAAGTCCAATCATCCCTCTACTGAGTCCTATGCTCAAGAAGATGAGTCTTGCGCTAAGATAAAAGAGTCATGTGCTGAGGTAAAAGAGTCCTATGCTAATGTAAAAGATTCTTACATCAATGTAAAAGAGGTCTATGCTAATGCAAGTGAGTCTTGCACTGGTTCCCGTGAGTTAATACTGAGATGAGCCTACGCTAAGGAACACAATCAAATTTTCATTCAGTCATGAAATATGAATCATGGATTTGGCATATAAGGTATGGACATTTAAATTTTTGAGGTTTGAATTTACTACATAAAAAGAATATGGTTAAAGTTTTTCCATTGATTCAAAAACCAGAAAGGGTATGTGAAGGTTGTATTTTTGGGAAGAAGTAGCACATAGAATCTTTCTCAGTTAGCAAAGCAACAAGAGAAAATACATCTCTTGAGGTTGTACACATAGATTTGTGTGGACCTATGAAAACAGATTCTATTGGAGGTTGTTTATATTTTATGACATTCATTGATGATTACACAAGGAAGACATGGGTTTATTTTCTAAGACACAAATCTGAAGCTTTTGATACATTTCAGTAGTTCAAGGCATTAGTGGAGAAGTAAATTGGATACTACATCAAAGTCCTCAGGATAGACAGAGGAGGTGAGTATGTTTCTAATGAATTTATGATATTTTGTAAATATCATGGTATACACAAGCAATTTACTACCAGGTATACACCACAATAGAATGGTGTGGTAGAGAGGAAGAATAGAACCATCATGGAGATGGCAAGAAGCATGTTGAAGGAAAAGCACCTTCCAAATGACTATTGGGAAGAAGTAGTAGCAACTTTTGTTTATATTTTGAACATGTGTCCAACAAAACTTGTTAGGAACATGGTTCCTCAACAAGCATAGACTAACAGAAACACAATGTTTCACATTTAAGAGTTTTTGGTTGTGTAGCGTATGCACATGTACTTGATGAGCTAAGGAATAAGTTAGAAAAAAAGGAGAAAATTGTATTTTTGTTGGGTATTCAGAGAATAAAAATGCATACAAGTTGTACAATCCGGTCACTAGAAAGGTTGTGATCAGAAGAGATGTACACTTTATTGAAAATGAAGCATGGGATAGAAGTATAGAGAAAATAGTGAGTATAGCAAGAACTATTCTGCATGATGATATGGAAGATGAAACTTTAGAGCAGCAAGGTACTACATCTTCAAATCTTGGACATGCACCATAAGTTGTAACACAAGCTACACCTCCTTCTATAGTTCATAGGTCTTTAAAATTTCATCCATCTTCAGCCATGCAAGAGACATCACAAAGTACACTAGAAGCAAATCCATCACCACAAAGTAGTCCTATATTGAATAGTCACGCACGACAGAAAAACAAGAAGTCTTAGTGACATTTATAATGTTGATACAACTAATTCAATTTCAAAGGTTTTGAATTATTTTATCAAGCTACAGATCCATTATATTTTGAAGAGGATATAAAAAATGAAGTTTGGGCACAATCCATGGATGATGAGATCAATGCCATAGAGAAGAATCAGACATGGGAGCTGATGGATCTTCCAAAAGGAAAGGACGTTATATGAGTGAAGTGGGTCTACAAGACCAAATACAATGTTGATGGAAAATTATAGAAACATAAAGCAAGGCTTGTTACAAGAGGTTTTACATATAAATATGGAGTTGACTACAATGAAATGTTTACACTAGTAGCACGTATGGATACGGTAAGAATGGTTTTAGAAATTGCAGCTCAAAACAAATGGCCTATTTATCAAATAGATGTTAAATCAACATTATTGAATGGATTCCTTGAAGTGATAATTTATGTGAATTGGCCGAAGGTTATGAGATTTAAGGTCATGAAGGAAAGGTATACAAATTGAAGAAAGCACTCTATGGTCTTAAGCAAGAACGTAGAGCTTGGTACAACAAAATAGATTCTTATTTGATTGATAATGGTTTCAATAGGAGAAGTAATGAGCCTACCTTATACACCAAGATAAATGGGCAAGGTAATATTTTAATTTTTTGTTTATATGTAGATGATTTGATCATTATTGGAAATCTATGTATAGATTCATTCAAATTAGCCACGAAGAAGGAATTTTAAATGACAAATCTTGGTCTCGATGCATTAATTTTTGGGCATTGAAGTCCAACAATCGAAGGTGAAGTTTTTATCTCACAAGAAAAATATGAAAATTATGCTTTGAAAAGATTTAACATATTGAATTGTAATCTAGCACCAACACTAGTCACAATAGGTTTGAAGTTGATCAAAGAGGACTATGGATTGTTTGTGAATCCAAAATTATTTAAAAAGTTGGTTGGAAGTCTTTGTTTTACCGTTTTTAACAGTTAATGAAATAGATAAGGGGTGATAGGCCAAGGAGGAATACATTTGTGATGTCAGTTGAAGGTTGTGCATGCATTCTGATTTCCGATCCAAGTTAACTACAAGAACTCCATTTTGTCTAGGAGGAACTACCTGAAATGCAAAGCAAGACCACAAAACATAGTTAATAGAAAAAGGTTAGTGGATTGCCTAGCATGAGCTAGATCCAAGAAGTGCGATACTTCCTCGATGGTTGTCAATCCATTGATATATATATATATATATATATAATTTAATATAAAATAAACAGACATGTAAATAAACAAGTCTAATGCTAGTACTCCGATTTAGGTATCTCAGATTACTATCAATGTTAATCTAATTAAATGCTTTGATAATTAAATTGGTGAAGGTCTCGAGTCAAGTTACAGGCAGGTAGGTGGTCTAGAGGTCACACGAAAGGTCTAGGTAAGACTTGGTGGAGTTTGGGCTTGATTTGGGTGATTGGGGAGCTTGTTGTTCGAGGCATTTTCCAGACATAGAGACCGATGTTAGTCAGGGGTGTGACCGATGATGGTTTAGCTATGACCGATACCAGTTAGGGATAACCAATCTCGATTTCTATGGGAATGGTAAAGTATTAGAAACATGTGTCTAGGTTCTCTCTATGTCTACATAGAGAGATGGGGAGGTTTGTGGAGAGGTTTTCATGTAGGGTATCTGGCTTGGGTGATATTTTTGTGAGGTTTTGGGGTGTTAAGGTCAATTTAGTAAAATTATGGTAGCGGTATAGTAATTGACATCAATTTGATGATCGATGCCGGTGAAGGCAAAAGCGACAACGGATAAGGTAATTGACATCGGTAGGGTCAATTTGGTGAAATTTGATTAACAGGTGGTTTTGGGATTCTTTGTGATTGCACAAAGAATGAAGGGGAATTGGTTGGGTTCATGATAAGGTGATAAAAACTCAGAAATGTGTAAAAGGTTAGGAATAAAGATCCGAAAGGTTGTGGTGGCTGGATAGGGATATGGGCTAGAAAATGGAGATGGTGGAATACAGGGAATAACAAGTTCTAATAACAAAGGGATAAAGAACTTAATGAATAAGTACAGAATGATACAAAATCAAATGCACTTACTTGTTCCTGCAAGATTGGTGGGTGAAGGAAGGTGATGGTTGATCTATGAACCTGGTGGTCAATGTCATGAAAGTGCTTCCTAGAATGTTACCATGAATGCCAATGCCTTCATATCAGTCTTGGTACTTGTTTGGGTCTCTGGATGGATGTATTTTGTTGTCTTGATGCTTGAGAAAATTCTGGTTCGCACTTGAATTCAGATATCTCTCTCCCAAAACTCAAGTGACCAACCTGGGTAAAAGGTTGCCAAATTGTATATATGGTGACCGACGATGGTCAAGGTGACCGGCGTCGGTTGAGGATTAACCGGTGTCGGTCAAGGCGAGATATCCTAGGTTTACCAAAAATAACAAATCTTGGCTATTTTTGGTGAACTTTTCCTTGTTAGTTCGGGTCTCTAGTGGTGGTTAACCCTTAGATAATTAGCCATGCTTTGTTGGAGAAAGAATAGGAATTTAATATTAGGTTAGACTAAGTCCTAGGCTGTTAGGATAAGTAGAGACTAAGTCCTAGGTGGTTAGGATAAGTAGAGACTAAGTCTTAGTTAATTAATAGGCTAAGAACAAGTCCATGGTGAGGTGTCTAGGTGATGTGGCTAGGTGAGGTGTAAATTAATTTAATTAAAGTAATTAAATTAATAAATTATGTGAGGATGGGTATTAATTCAATTGTAAGTAACTAAATTAATATGAATATGTGGTAAAGGGGTCATGGTTAGGTTAACACATCAGGATGACTACTCGAAAGAGGACACAAGGGAGTGTGACCCAAATTTGGTGTCTACATTTGCCCCTTTTTATCACATAGTTTGTATTGATAAGCGACACTGACAAAAATAGGAAGTGGTTGCCCCAAATATAAGTGAGAGTGGTTTTTCCAAGTAGGGCTAAAGGTGAGGTTTCCCCAAGTGTGGGTGGAGGTGATCCCCCTCAAACCAAGAACTGATGAGGTGTTATATAGAGTCAGTGAGTGGTTTGATAAATGTGTAGTTGGTGAAAGTTAAGGTAGGTGGGGAAGGGTATGGGTACTTTGGGTAAAGGGTAATGGTCAAATCGGGTAATAGGTAATGGGCCAGGGTCAAATTGGGTAATGGGTAATGGAAATCAAATGCATACACACGTATAGATTGCAACATGGTACCAGGTTGAAGAGCTTGCAAAATCTACATCGTCCAAGGTTGATAGGTTTATCCAAACAAGGTTGAAGTGATTCAGGTATCCAGAGTATAGGACATGATCTGAAAACATAATGTAGGTTAGGTACTAGAATTTTTAGCTATGATCTGGTACACCGAGGGTTTTGTTAGGATAAACAAAGATGGTAAGAGGCAAGGTATGGTTGTTAGGCTAAAACAACATAGGTAATAACATTGCAAGGTATAACGAGTACACAAGTTCATAGGTCACAATAAGTGGTTCAGGTCAAGGTAGATAGGTCATGACATGGGTAAGGCCAAGGTATAGGTAAAATAACAAAGTCCTAAATGTAATTAAGGAAATCTATTGTAGTTTAGGCTTGTGGGTATGGTGCAATAGGTGTGGGTACGGTCACAATAGGTGTGGGTATTGTCAAAAGGTATTTGGTAGGAATTAATTTTGGTCAAAATGGGAAAATGGAATTTAAATGGTAATGGTAGGTAATTTATGTCGATTACGGTCTAACCAACATCATTATAGTATGTACGACATGACCGATGTCATTCAGGTTGATTTGGGTTTATAAGGTAAAAATTTTGTATTTTATGGAATCATTGTTGTATTTGAACTTTGAGGAAATGATAGAGCTCCTTGAATTTTTGAATTTTTCTTGGAGAAAAGGACAAGGCATTATACCTAGATGAGGTGGAGGTTATCAGGTGGTAAGAGGAGCTAGGTAGATGGGTCCACAAGATCGGTTGGAGATGTGTGATTCGTGGAGAGATTTGAGGTAGAGTTTTGTCATGGAAGAGGTGGGAGAGGGTTCGGTGGACCACCGGCACAACATCTAGATGTGTCACCATGTAGGTGACACAATGATGAGGTAGGGGGTGTTTCCTAACTTTTTTATTATTAGAGTAGGTATTTACCTTAGCTCATGTTCACCTAGTACTTTATTTACCTTTATTGTATTTATCCTCACTCACTTATGTGTGTGGATATTTCTTTATCTTATTTAGATATTAGGATATATTATCTAGTTGTTAGGTATAGTTCTTTCCTTGATCTATAGTATTGACTAGATCCTTGATGTCTAGTTCTCTCCTAAATCTATGGTCTTGACTAGTTCTTTGATGACTAGTTATTTCCTTGATTTATGGCTTGATCTACGACCTTGACTAGTTCTTAGATTGTTATTCCTTGCCTATATAAGCAAGGCCCATTCTCATTTTATTGCATTGAGTTCAATAATAATATATGATATTGTTTCTCATTTGTTTGCAAAGGTTTATGAAAAGTTATTCTGGTGAATTACTTTCATCTTATTGATCGTGATGTTTGATTAGCATCTATGTTCTTGGCTTGCACGATCTAGTTATCGTTCCTTTCATTTATTTGATCCAATTATGTTTTAAAATGAAGAAATTGTGGGCGGGAATGTTAATTTTGAAATGTGGGTGAAAATTTGATGAAATCAAGGGGGAAAAGGTCAAATATAGGCTAAGTAGGGTGAGAAATAAATGTGGGGTAGAGGTGGTTGGGATTAAGTAGGTT
This sequence comes from Taxus wallichiana var. yunnanensis, assembly GCA_018340775.1. Lineage (NCBI taxonomy): Eukaryota > Viridiplantae > Streptophyta > Pinopsida > Cupressales > Taxaceae > Taxus > Taxus wallichiana. The sequence goes on along the minus strand of CM031235.1, from coordinate 914,247,844 downwards.
TATAGGTTGTGTTTGTCAATTTTTAGAAATAGGGAGGGGGTTTGTTTTGGGTGTCATGATAGAGACCGACGTCCTCGCCGAAGCTTTCACCGGCATTGGTCAGGGCTAAGGTGACCGACACTGGTTAAATGGAACCGATGTCGGTCAAGGAGAACCAGTGATACTCAAGGTGACTGATGTTAGTTAGGGTGAAGGAGGAATAAGGGTAAGAAGGGTTAGGTATGAAAGGAAAATAGGTAAAGAAGGGGTAAGTAAAGATTGCTTGTAGAGGGATAAGGGTAAAATATGATCTTTGGCGATATGGGATAGGTGAGTAGGTGAAATAATGTTAAGGTGATGAGTCATGATTGTAAAGGGTAGGAGGCTTGTATGTGAATTAGGTAAATGGGGTAATCATGATTGGTGTGATTGGGTATGGTTTTGGGGTTAATAAGTAATTGGAGGTAGTCAGGTCTTAACAATGTTGTGGTTTTGTTGGATGCAGGCTAGGGACCAACTACATATGCGAGACAAAGTACCACCTCTGTTGGTAGAGATGCAGTCAAGTGTGACTGCGGAGGAGTGGGAGCATATGAAATATGTTGGATTGATTTGGATCTGATGTTATAGGTGTGTAGCTTGAGATCCTAGTTTGATGGTCGCACTCATTGATAGATGGGATTCAAGCGACCAACACTTTTCATTTACCAACAGGTGAGATTACTGTCACCCTAGAGGATGTATATAGGATCTTATGGCTACCGATTGTTGGTGAGTGAGTGTATTCTATTTCTTCATAGGCATCAATAGAGCCGATAGTGGCTATGTTTGGGGAGGTGATGGGAGAGATGAGGTACCATAGCATGATCCTTAGCTATGGAGACATGTATGTGGCCCATCCTTAGAGATGAGGTTGGTTGTTTTGATGATGGAGCGGTATGTTGTTTCGCCTTACCAAATTCTGAGGGTGGGAGATTCCCACGAGCATTGATGGGAGTGCTCCTGGTATAGCTATATAAGGGAGCTATGGGCCTATGGGAGATTGTGGTGCTTTATTTTGTGTTGCACCTTTCTTCTACATTATTGGGAATATGAGCACATCGTATGTGTATGCGTCCAATTGGTTTTCCCCAACTTGATTGGTTCGGGGGTGGCTTGGTCAGATTCGGATATAGATGGTGGGTATTGCGATAGAAAAGTGACATGCGAGCATGAGAATATACAAGTAGCTCTTCTTCATACCCGACCTCCCGAGATCGTGCCGAGATAGCCGATGGAAATGGAATATATGTGGATATAGAAAAACTAGTTAGGAAATCTTATATCATCAAAGCGTAATAAAGGGATCATGTGAATCTAAATAAAAGAAGGCTCTCCTAATCGAATTGGTGTAATGGATTGCTCGAGATATAATAGTTGCTTCGGAGGCTCCATAAATGTCGATATTTTCCGAGATCATATCTATTGGCTATTGGATACGTGGAAAATGAAATGTAGGTGTTTCATGTATGTTTCAAACAAGGTCATGGAAAATGGTAATGAGAGGTGTAGTGGATTTGTAATAAACTATGGGTGCTTTTTTGGTCTAGCCCAGAAAATATTGGATTGATTGGCTTCTATGTTTAATGCGGAATATTGCGTTATGATATACGGTGGGAGTGGTGAGGATCTAAATACCGGCGTGCATAAATTGGTGTCATACTTAATTGACTAGCGAGGCTAGTTGGGTTGTGGTACAGGGGATCACAACCATGAGTTCGTGGTTGTTGTGGACTTGTTATGGTCATGTGAGAATCAATCTCTTCTTCTGAATATCCAATAATCATAAGCCTTTTTGGCTTCTATATTTAATATTAGGAGTTGTATGATCTTCTCATAATACCTTACGGTGTTACGCAAACTTGTATCGTAATCTTGTGTTTATGTCGATGAGAAGGTATCTTGCATATGGCTACGGAACTAATGGATCACAACCAAATATTTTTCTCTTCGGGTTCTTGTATGGTCATGCGGATATCTTAGCAAGGCAATCTATAGTTAGGTTGAATCGACCGAGAATGTGTATGCTTTGTCGTCTTCAATATTCAATTGTCTCAATGTTCACTAATTTCTTGTAGGTTTATTGTCATTTAAAAGCCACCGAATCCTAAGCCCTTGATCTATATCATCAATTTTGTGAAGAGATTTGGTGAGGTACTACCAGTTTGAACACGTAATCTTTGGGCTCTCTGGGTCCCATAATTATCATGCAAGATATAATCAATACTTTAAGCGAAATGAGTAAACTAACTATGAAAGATATATATACACTATGCTTATATTCCTTTTATTTTTGTATTTTCGATGATTTATATTTGAACGAAATTAAAAGAGCAATATTCTAATATATTCAAATAATGGACAATTAATCTAATGACAAAATTAAAATAAGCAAGTTAGCTTTGATATATGGCTATTTTCGTGTGCACGTGTGAATTTATCTTAAATATTTAAATAACTAACTAATCTAATCTAAAAACCTTCAATCTTACCTTAGAAGTGAGGAATAATCACAGCTTCTCAGAAGCTATCATTCCCCATAGCTTCGCTGGTAATACTGAAAGTAAGCTTTTAATTGAAATAAAATGATTTGCTACTCTATTTTATATATTGTAACTACTGACTTTGATATCTCAAACACGGATTTTTACATATAGATGGTAAATCCAGGTCGTGTAAATGATTGTCCCCTTAGTGTGATTTCTTTGTTCCTTCGTGTTCTCGTGAATCCGAAAAAGTGTGAATGTGATAGCGTCGTGAAGAAGAGATACTCGAACAATGGCAGCTTTGGATATAAACCGAATACAATGCAAGTAAGAGAGGGATAGTGCAAGTGAAGCAGATCTTGACTATGTGATTCCTAGTAGGATTTATTGCGAGGATACAACACAAATATGTTGAGAATTATGGGATCTATTTTGTATGACAAAACAACAACCTAAAATTTTAAGATTATCAAATGAACTCTAATCTAGAATTGAAACTATCTTATGCTAAGTTATTTGTGTAGGATAACGGTGGAGAAAAATGAAAGTGTGAAGATCAAATGATCTCTAAAGCAAAAAGTAAAGGCTAAGAATTCATGCAAAATCTAAACCTATTGAAACTTATGGAAGAACTTGAGAACACACGAGAATAATAATTCATAGAAGGAGAGAGGCCATTACTTGAAAACAAGTTTGGGTATTTATAGCATTTGGATTTACCAGAGGGTAAGTTTGAATTGATCTCTTCTAATATAAACAAAGGGAAATCACTATTTACTAGGTGGCCAAAACATAAATGCAAGCTTTAGTGGTTGAGAAATGTGGGTGAAAATTGAATTTTTACATTTGACGAGATCGTCAGAACGTTCTAGAAAATGCGCACAGGACCAGCACCTTGCGTAGGGTGGCATTCTGCAGGACCGCCTATCACAGGTGGTGGTCATGGACCACCGCCTTGGCAGGTGGTGGTCCTGTAACTTAAAGACCAAAATGCAAGGAAAAGGGGGCAGAGGTTAGAACAAAACATGCAAAAGCTAGACAAGGATTTCTAGGATGCAAATGTATACTTGGCGAGCTTTTCTGGATTCCGAACACCTTGCGAAGAGATTTGAATCATCATTGGGGTCTCTGTAATCTCTCTCCAGTAGTACAGTACCTACATTTTGGGTATGTACATATTTCCCCCTCGAAGAAGCATTTTAGCCATAAAGAGGCATAAAGCGGTGGAGTGAGTATGGCGGTCCCGAAATGGGGAGTTAGAAGCTATACGACATGCATGTGTGCTTTGAAATGTCACCATCCAAATTCCCTCTATCTTCAAAATGAAAAAGGGACTCAATTGTAGATAAAAAAAATAAATCAAAAAATAAATAATAAATTAAAATGAAATGAGGACTTACCAATTGTGTGAGGATAAGAACTTACCTCCACCAAGCCTCCAACTCTATGTAAAAACATTTTCCTATTCATTTACACATGTTGATTTGGTGGTTTTTGAGCTCTGGGACCCACGATAACCGCGATTTTTGAGGAGTACAGTCAAAGCGTTCATTGCATGAATCATGATCATGCCTCGAGTAGGACATCGACCCACGAAGTCTCGGGTTAGTTCTTCTAAATTTATCGTTTTTAAACCTAAAATGTAAAAATGTTGAAATATTTGTCTTGTGGGGATTATTTTCAGAAATGTTAGTATTAAATGAGTCTCTAGGGGGGGAGCCCATAGGGCAGGTCTTTATTTTGTCAAAACGATGTATTTTTGCCTTTTGTAAAGTGTTTTTAGGGCTTTGGTGGCATTCACCGATTCTGAGACGAGACCAGCCGCCAAAGAGCGTGCATGGGGCAGCGCGTAGATTCTGGATTGCCACCTTAAGGTGGCGATTCTGAGAACCACCACTCTACACATGGTGGTAGTTCTAAACATAATGTAATAAAAGATGTATTTTTAATTTTTTTACATTTTTGACATCGTTATATGTTCTTGATGATTTTTCCATTGGATTATGTTACTAATTTACTCTTTTTCTCTTTTTGGGTGGATGCAAAATAATGAGAGTATATCAGATGGAGTAGAGAGAGGGAGTGTGATTGGCTCCCAGCAATGTTAGAGGCCTTGACCTGGAAGACAGAGCGAGACACTCTACAGAGGGCCAGTATCTTGAGGATCACACGGAGTTCCTCATGTTGCGCCTCGTATTCGCATATTGTGTGACTTATTTTCATCTTTGGGATGCGACTGAGAATACCTTCCGGTTTCAGTGTTAGGGGTGAGTGGACTATCACCCTGGAGGATGTCTATCGCATATTGGGGGTTCCGATTCTTGGGAGGTGTCTATCTCTTAAGACAACAGTATCCAGTCTCAGACAGTTCAGTGGGCTACCTATATGGGAGATGTTGTTGTCTCCATGGGCTTGATGAAGGGGGTGAAGGTCCATTCTATTGCTGCTTCTTCTATCCATATGCTCATGAAGGCTATTATGGGTATCTTGGCCTCCACGCTTAATTAGGGGGACAAGGAGGGATACTTTCTTATACTGTTGGGCTCTCATTATTACACAGATTGAGGCCCATGGCCATGTTTATGCTTGGGGAGCATAAATTCTTGGGACCACCTACCATGATTTATATAGGGTGGTCAGATTACAGGGGAAGTCATTGAGTCACCCTAATCTAGTTATGAGTTGGGTGTATGAGCGCATCATTCCTTATGGGAGAGGTGTACAAGCAAAGGTTCCTAGGGTTGTTAGGGCAGCAAGGTGGACAAGGATGACTGTACTTAGGATGCCACACCAGCCAGTGGCTTCCCTAACTATTGTAGACATGGAAGCCACTCCTTATCAAGCCATGACAGGGTTATGGGGAGAGGAGACACATACACCGATCGCTTCATTTATACTATAGGTCAGTGATAGACAGGGAGGGAAGTTGGAGACCCACCCCTTTGACAGAGTACCTCAGTAGTTTGGCCTCCCCTATATTGATATGTTTCCTCTAGTGGGGCTAGTATATAGGTTTGTTTGTGAGGCTAGGGGAGGTCCTAGAGGCCGAGGTTGGACCGCGGTTACTCTTAGAGTTCCCATTGTAGCTAGGTGGGTGATTCATGCTTGAGGGGTAGTGGTGCTTATCGAGCACCCTTACTTATGATTGGGGCTGCTCCTACTCATAGTGGAGAGGGAGATGAGCCCATTGATGTGGACATAGACTCTAAGGAGTTCATCGGAGAGGATACGAGAGGAGGAGACGGTGGGCGATGAGACTGGTGGGATGGCCGAGGAGGATAATGATTCTAAGTGGCATGACACTCAAGATATCTTGAGGCCGAGAGGGCAGAGGATAGTGCAGAGAAGGTGACCCTAATCTTATAGGAGTTTCCTTATTAGGACTTAGGGGGAGATGATGAGTCTGTGGTTAGACGTCACTTCTTTCCCAGATTGGGGAGGTTCCTCGGTCCATAGTAGCGTCTAAGTAGGCACGAGATCCTAGGACCCTACCTAGATGCCTGGAGATCCGAGTGAGTTCTTTGTATTTTCTCGATTTTTTTAGTTAGAAATGTTTAGTTGATATTTTCCTTTTTTTGTTTTTTTTTTTTTACTTTATTTTTGATGATTTTCTAACTTGTGATTTCTCTTTTTATTTGCAAAGTGACTAATGAGGGATGGAGATACTTGATTCACCGATTGTGTGAGGACATCTTGTTGCTCCTTGAGAGAGTAATCGGGTGAGCTTATTGTGGACATTGGAGAGCCCTCGGCGAGGCCGCCAACATACTTATGAGATGTTTTTCCCTATCTAGAAGGCATCAAAGTTAGTGACCTCTCTTTATGCGAGCTCTTGGATATAGGACTGCTAAGCACTTGATGAGGAGGAGCCATTCTCACAGTGAGACCACGGCTATTATGGCCGTGATCATGAGCCCTCGGTTCATTCGAGTGTCATCGTAGCAAGATTCATAGACACGATCGTGCACCTACGAGGATCCCATGGATTGAGAGATCATGGTGTCTTTTTGTAGTGATTTTTGTCGGATGTTTATATAAGTGTTTTTGTACTTTTCAGTCTCATTGAGCATTTTGACAATGCCTAGCGCATGATGGCATTGTATGTAAAACATGATTTATATATATATATATATATATATGTATGTATGTATGTATGTATGTATGTATATATCTCTTTTGGATCTAGATCTTCTTGCATCTAGAATTTTGTGATTCATTTCCCATGTGTACACTAGATGTTTTTAGAATCTTTGTTTTTATATGCTTTTCAGAATGTATGCAATGGATGACAAGTGATAACAAATGTTGAGTATAATGTTTCTCTTTTATTTGATTTTGTAATACTGATATATGATGATCTGCAAACATATTGTAGTATTGAACTTTTGGCTTCTTTGGGCAATGTTCGTTGCTTCTTCTTGTTTTGGAAAAATGTGATGAATATATAGTGATAATGAGATGAACTTTCCCCACTCCCAACTCCACACAACTAGTAAGATACGAGGCTCAACACAAAGAGTTGGGAAGGCGCAAAATTGTATGAGTTTTGACCAAAAGGAAATGATGAGAGAAAGACAAGGTATTGACAGAAATAAAATTCAGACTTGCGTACTTACTCTTACTCAAAACTACTACATAGTTCAGAATGCAACTTATTTTCCATTTTATCTAGACTTAGATCCATGGATGGAAAATTGGTTGACAAAATCTAGTTTTGAGGATTTGATCTCTTTGGAATTTGGATACTTAATTTCACTTAACACATTTTACTTCAAAATATTAATATTCACTAATTTGTGTGAATGGATCCCCTGCACCCTGTCTCATGCTACTGGTAGGAAGCATGGGCTCATCACTGAAGGCACGACATAGGCGAGTAAGGGAAATTATTTCCTTTCTCAACCTTGCATCACCAAATAGAAGAGATGTGGGCTCATTCACAGAAGGTTGGTGGGGCAAAGAAATGTGTAAAAATAAAATATTCTATTTTGTTTAGTATTTTTATTTAACTTGACATTTCTGATTTGTGACTTTGGAGTATCCTTGTTTCAAAGAGATGTAAGAAGGATAGATGTAACACCAAGAAGCTTCTAGAATAGACCGTAGGTAAGAACAACTTAACCAAGTAGAAAATAATAAGTATGACCAAGTATGCGAGGCCTTGGTATGGTTTTTATCAAGACTTTATCACATTAAATTGATGAAATGATTTGAAACTATTTGATGATTTTATGAAAATTGAAGAGATATGATTTGAATTCTTTTCCAGATATTTTAAAAGCTTGTAACGAATTGCTTAAGAATAAGTTCCTTGACCACAAAGTTTACAAAAGCGAGTGAACAAAATGAAACAACTAAGTGATTAAATGCAATGTAGGTAGATATAATATACAAATGGTGACGTTGATGACCTTTATCGTAAAACCGTTTAAGATGAAAGGAATTGACTATTTCATTGAATTCCTCACCTTCTAATGTACACAAGAGATACACACCGTTTCCATAGTCTTTCATGACTCGATATGGGCCCAACCACTTGGGCCAAAATTTCCTTCCTTTACCGGTTTTCTTATCAATCCAGCTATCTAGTCTTAGAACTAGATCTCCCTCATATATTTCTTGTTCGTAGACCTTTTTGTTATATTTCCGACACATCCGGTCAGCATAGGCTCTATGTCATTGTTCGGCATTTAGCTTGGCCTCATCAAGGCTTTCTAGTTGAGAGAGGCATGCCTCTCTATAGGCTTCTTCTCCCAAAATCCCTTGTAATGAGATGCGGAGGCTAGGTATTTCGACCTCAAGCAGGAGAACTACTTCTGCCCCAAATACTAATGAGAAAGGGGTTGCCTGTTGGTGTTCTTATTGAGGTTTGATGGGCCCACAAGGTTGGGTATAATTTTAAATGCCAATCTCATTTATTCTCCTTAACTGTTTTGAGGAGAATAGCTTTTAATGTTTTGTTTGTGGCTTCATCTTGTCCATTGGCTTGAGGATAGTAAAGAGAGGTCGTATGATGATTTATCTTGAATTTACTGTGTAAGTCATGGACTTCATCATTCTTAAAGGAAGTGTCATTATCTGAAATAATGACTTGTGGGACACCATACCTGTAAATGATTTGATTCAAAATTAACTTAGCGATTAAAGAACTGTATGGTGGTGAGAGGCATGGCCTCTACCCATTTAGTTAAATATTCTGTGGCCATGATTATATTGTTATGGCCATCTGTTGATGAGGGAGAGAATTTCCCTATCAAATCTAGGCCCCATGTGAAAAAGGTCCATGGGGTTGCGATTGAATTCTGAGCCTATCTTTGGCATGTGAATCTCATGGGAGACTTCTTAGCATTTATGGCACTTGCGCACAAATTCTCTTTGTGTCATGTTCTAGAGTGGGCCAGAAATAACCCATCCAATGTATTTTGCAAGTAGTGGCCTCCACATATCCCACTTTGTGGGATTACAGTAAAGAATATTTTGGATTCTTGATATGAAAGTGTCATTTGAGTGGTTACCTAACCTATTTGCTAAGAACTATGTTAGAGGTTAGTGGTTAGTGTTACATCCTAAGGTACTAATGTAAATCCTACCTAAGATCTAACCTAAGAAATCTAACCTATCCTAAACTAAAGGATATGAATTGGAACAAAAAAGGGGTCACATGTACCATGGCGATGGTTTCTAAACAATTAAGAAGGTGATAAGGTTTATTTATTTCCTATGGACTGTGACTTTGGTAGAGGCTAATTTGGATGGCGGAGGCCTAGGTGGTAGTATTACTAGTAATGGAAATTCATGTTTTATTTGATTTGGAAGCTCGCCAGTTTGTTAGGCGGTGGTGAGGAAGATTGGGTGGGAGATCGGGAAATTAATGCAATTAATTTCCTTGTTTGATGAGCCTGAACCGCTTTGGTAGGTATGCCAAGCAGATTTTTGGTTGAGCTATTTCACTTGCATGCTTTCTGATTTTTGTTCTACTCACACTCTGGTTTTTCGAACCAGTAGTTAAACTATGTTGCATGGCTATTTTTTTGGTTACAAATCTATTTCTGTTTCATGGAGAGTATATGAGGCAATGTGGAGGAAGTATTTTGATGTTTTGGCCTTTCGTGGAGAATAAGGGAAGAAGCGAGCTCAACTAAGAAGTCTTCTTCAATTTTTCGGTGACACTATCAGGCATGATAGGCCCTAACTGTTAAAATCTCTTGCTTTCTTCTAACTATTTTCATTAAAACAACATTTCTCTATTAAGATCTATGCATTCATGCTTAGTTGATAAAATGATAGATGGGTTTGTAAGAAAACTTGTTTTTACGTGCATTTGGCGTCTATGTGTTCTTAAATCGGTGGAAAGTTTTATTCACACTATCTTTTCATAAAGGAACCATGAATACTTAAACAAAAATAGTGACTCTGGTTGCTTCTTCAGTGATTTGAAATGCTTGTTGGGTGAACTAGTCGTGTCTTGTGTATTTGAACTGGTAAAATTCAGTCTTATTGAACTTGTTTGCCAGTACTAGCTTCAGTTGGGAAACTTGTTTAGTAAGAGGACTGTAATTGAGATTCTCAGGGTTTGTTAGCATACATTTTCGATCCATAGATAAATAAGCTATGAATATAAATGTAGGGAGCTAGGAATTGTATTCTTCTTGAGTAAGATCGTTGACTATTAACTGGTTTCACATGCACTTTAGGTAAACTGTATATGTCTTGTTGTTTTGTATTTTACCTTGAGGAACTTTGTGGTAGCAAAGTTCGCATGCATGGATAAACCATATACAGTTGGTTCTGTGTTTCTCCTTGTGAAAACATGGTCAGTTATGGAAACTTACATGCACAGGAAAAGCAATATAAGGGTTGGTTTGTTTTAATTCTATGAACTTGATTGATCTGGGACTTGTGTTTGTTATCATTTTGGATAACCTGACTGTAACTCAAGTTTGCTTCTGTATGTTTCTTGTGGAGTCTTGATCTTCTGACCACGTTAATGGTATTTAGAGATTCTTTGTAAACCCAATTTGAGAGTCGTCCTTTCTGAGCTTTGTCTAAAGCATCTTCACTCCGTTTTGTTCAGAAATAAGGTTGATAGGATGTTAATGGAAAAATGGAAACATTTCTTCTTATTTCAAACTGTATGCAATACTTTTCACTGCTCTCGGTCTAGTCTTACAGTGCTGGCATATTATATAATTGTGTTGTGGTATTGATATCCTCCACTGTACTCACCGTTTATTACTTGATGTTCTTAATGGAATTGAAACCTGAACATGGTGTAGTTTCAGGTATTATGGCCTTTTGATCTTGTAATACACTTTTTAGGGAACATATAGTTACCCTAACTTGGTTACATATATTTGAATGGTCTTGATACTTCAATAACATTTATACTTGGCCTTGTGTGGAATTGTAAACCATTCCTGGACTGTACATATTATTCTTTGATGTTTGATATTGTCTCTTGATTGGATACCCATTTTATAAATTTGGTAGTGATGTGTTGGCATACCGTTAAGATGGTTCTACCTTGCCAAACTGTTGGGCAGTCTTAAGTGTTAGCCATTACTTAGATTCCTACTTCTTGTTGGGTCTAATAAGGGTATATCATGTCTTGTAAGATTGATTGTGGTCTTAAACTGGTTTGAAGGTGTCGAACGACACTGTTGAATTTATAAGATTCTATAAGTAGACATTGATAGCATGATTACTTCTTATCTTGTATGGTTGTCTGAACCAATGGGAGAATGTTCGTTTTTAAGGAAATATTCTGTGAAGCTCAATAATTCTTGAACTTGTAAGAGCTAGACTATTTTATTATCTCTAACGGAAAGTAGAAATTTACGCTTTTGAATGAGATGATTTAGAAAGAAAGTTAGTTTTGGTACTCTATCTCTTTCTTTGGAATGGTCATTGTTTCCCTTCCTTGAAACTCCTGAATGAGCTTAAACTGTATGAATGCTAGAAGGTAAAACTATTCTATTGCATTGAAGGAAATTATTTGAGTTTGAGATCATATTTTAGAAGACTCCTTCTATAATGCAGTTGGGCTAAGTACTTTGATTTTCACCTCCTGATTTCTATTCTTGGTGAAATGAGAAAATAATGCTTGTTAATCTTGATTACTTTTCATTTGACTGACATGATTTGGAATTAGATTAAAGTTAGATTGGAAAATGAAATTGAAACTAATAGATGACTACCAATCTATTACTTCTCCTTGGATTTCTTTTGTTTGGATCTGTTGATAAATATATTATATTGTTCTGTCTTAAAGTAGAATTACTTGAAAGGAACAGTTTAAATCATGGCCTACTCTGGTTTCGGCCTTGCTGATGATTATGTACTATGGCAATGGAACTTTATCTTTTCCTCTTTACTTGAAAGATTATGCTGTAAACATTTATGAATCTTATAGTAAAGATATGTGTTGTACTTTATTGAAAACTTTGAAACAATGATATATTATGTTTTGTTGTTTAGTAAAGATATTTGATGAAATCAATTATACTTTAATTTATAGGGCAAAGGTATTATAGTTTATATCTTGTTCCTCGTATGTTAAAATTTGTTTTGTGTTGCTTTTCTTTTATTGAAATTACTTACGCTTGGGAGTATGAATGACTGATTGTTCATTAAAGAAGGGTTGTTTTATTAAAACAATTAGTGGAATGCACTTCATTTTAAGGCTTAGTGCTTATCATGCTCGAGTTCGTTGAAGCCACGACTTTGTCTAGCAATTTTTGCAGATGGACTTCGTAAGTGATAAGAGAAGGCAAAAACTAATACGATGCATTGGCTGATCTATGTTGCTTTTCGAGAAGAATTCTGATTTGTTCTTAAGTTGTATTGAAAAAAAAAAGTTACCTCCTTTTGAATAAAGGCTGATGTCCTACAGTATGCTTGTAATGAATAAGTTTGAAAATGAATTGAAAGATGGAAATTTACTTGTGTAGATTGTGTAAATTATCCGGTTTTGAGAATAATCTTCTTGGTTATCTTTATGATTGGATGTGTATTCACGATGGTATTATAAAAAGGAATTTAGATAAGTATCCTAAGTAAGCTGCAGATTAAACAAGTGGCAGAATACATCATTCTCATCTAAGTTATTCATTGAATCTTGTGATGTGAAATAAAACTATAATATGAATTATTGTAAGCATAAATGACATTATAGGGTATGTTAAGCCCTAGAATGTAACTACGAAGAGGAAGGTATGATGGTTAATCATTAAGACTTAAGAATAATAAGTCTGATATGTTTCATTCTAGTAGGTTGTTGCACTTCCTTAATTAGTTAAGTTAATTAGAATAAAGGAACATAAGTTGATGTTGTTCTGTTTTTGGATAATGGGTTGATAGGTCAAATCTGTCAGAATCTAGAACAATCTTAAGTTAATTAAAAGTTCTTAAGATTACATGAACATGCAATGTGAGAAGAACTATAAGAGTGTTGAGCTCGGAGTTGGTTAGGCTACCATATTCTGTCGTCCTTTAATGCAAATTTAACTTAACATGAGTAAATTCTTGGAGGTATGTACATCTTCACGATTGCTGTAGGATGTTGACACACATCAACTACTGAGTTATACCCACGAGAAGATTAGGATCTTCTCGAGTATCAACAATGTAGTTAACATGTGGCAACACCCTTCTGCATTGATCGTCCAGATCTACACACCTTTGAACTTGACCAAGATTTTCCTCCAGGGCTGGTTAGTATCATAGCCAGGATATGAAGTAGCCCTTTTAGGACTTAGGGTACCTTGGCACACGGGTTTAACCTAGGTTGGCCCACTATGTCAATTTACCCTAAGTCTTTCTGAGCTTTTTTTTATATCGTGACCTATGTTGTTAACCTAAACTAGAGTTAAACCTTGAGCGAGGGGACTGACTGAAGTTAGTATAAGACATTCTAGATAACAGTGGAGTGGGGGTGAAGGACATATTCGGTTTGACAAGTATGCCATCAAGGAATAGGTAATCTGAACAATATGTTAGAAATATTTGGCCAAAGTATCGTAAAGGCTGCTAATTGTGTTGTCCTATATCACCTAGTTTAAGGATCATGATGCCGATGAATATTGGTAACAAATATTCATTTATGTTCCTTAAATGGCGAGATCACTCGAAACCCAAAATAGGGTAAGAGAACCAAGAACATGAAGTATTCAGAAGAATACTCAAAACTCAATGTTACCCATGAATAGATCGGTAGTTACTGAGTCATGGAACGAATAGATCGGTTGCTCACTAAGTCATTGCAGCTGCATATGGTTATCTATTAAATGAATGGTTGTTATGAAATGTGTGTTCTAAATTATGTATTTAGAACAAAGAACATTAATCATGCAAAAAAAAAAAAAATCCTTGTTTCTAAAGTTTTAAAATTGGGAATGTTACGTAGAGATGAGGGGTTTGGTTTTGACAAAGTATATGCACTCATCGAGAAAGTCGAGATCTACCGAGATCACCTCCATCTAATGGATTGCCAGCTTTAACCATTCTCTGATGATTTTTCCCTTATGCATTTACTGGTTTCTGAAATGTTAATTCAAACTCACCCATTAAGGTTATGAAACTTCCACCTTTTTAGATAAATACCCTTGCGTGAGTAATATAGTAAATGATATATCTTTCCTGATGCCCCTTGTTTCTTTATGTAACATGTAATGTCTTAAATGTTTCATTGTGAAAACTATGGCAAGGCATTCTCTTTACGCATGTGTATAACGTGTTTCATAATCAAACAACATTAAACTAATGAAAATAGGCGCACGTTCTCGTTTATCATTGTCTTCTTGAGCCAACATGCTGGGGCTAAGCGAGACATCAATAGCGTGAATACGAGATTAAAGGATGATCGAGTCTAGGAGGCATTAGCATGGGAGGAGACAATAAGAAGCATTTAAGCTGCTTGAAGGCCTCGTTGCATTCTTGTCCAATCAATGCTATAATCTTTCTTAAATAAATTATTGATTGGATGAAAAATAAAACTTAAGTTTGGAATGAACCTTGAATTGCATTTTTCCAAGAAATGATCGATACCCGGAATCGTCTAATGGTGGAATCATTTCAAGAATAGCCTAGATTTTGGATAGGTCAACATCAATCCTCGTGACAATATAATGTAACCCGAGAAGTTTTCCTCTATAACATCAAATACACATTTCTGGAGTTGAACAACATGACGCCATATTTAATCAATCATGAGAGAATGATATAGAGTACTTCTGTGATCACATCACTTCTTGGCCTTGGCGATAAGTCATCAATGTGAGGACTCCACAATCTTATGAATAAGGTCGTGAAATATGTATGTCATTGCCGTTAGTATGTAGCGCGGCGTTCTTAAGACCAAATGACATGACAACGTAACAATAAGTTCCCCCGAGGTTATAAATGTGGTCTTGGCTTGATCTTCCTCAAATATTTTAATTTGATTATACCACGAGAACCCATCCATGAGGGATAACATTTTAAATCCGTTGTTGCATCAACAATAATGTCGATGGATGGTAACGAGAAGTCATCTTTGGGAAAATCTTTGTCATGTCCCAAAATTCTCTATGCAAATGCATATCTTCCCATTATTTTTGAAAGCAGAACAATATTAGATACCCATTGTGAATAGTCGACTAGTTTGATGAATCCCCCTCTCTTAGAGAAGTTTCATTACCTCTTCTTTTACCATGAGAGCCACTTTTGGTTTCATTGGTCTTGACTTTTGTTTAATTGGCTTTGCATCTGGTTTGGTGACAAGATTGTGTACCATTATATGTGGTGTAATTCCCGTCATTTCTTTGTAATTAAATACCAACACCTTTTTATGTTCCTTGAGAATATGAGTATGTATTTCTATCTCTTCTCGGAGTTATGAATGATCCTAACTTCAAAATATTTGGTTCTTCCTCCATTCCAATATTTATGTCAATTGTCTCTTGATTAAGGAAGCGTTGCCTTCTTCCAAATTCGGGCGGGCCGGAGGTAGTTCCAAACTTTCCCCATTCTCTACCTCATAGATATCGAGATCCTTTTTCTGAGGAGATTCTATCATGGGATTAGAGAAATATCCACTATGTGATGAGCAAGATGTAGCTCCACGTAGGTGTTTAGATATTCAAGTGAATTTATCACTTTCAAAGTGATCTAGGATAGAAAGCTCATTCTCGGCTTCTATACGCGCGTCGAAGTGGGGTTGTTGGTATTTTACTCACCAATGGCTCAATACGAAGTGATACCATGAAACTTGTATTTTCCAACTCAACTGCTTGGGTGGCTGGAAGTTGAGGTTTACTTGCCATTAATCTGTGAGAAGGTTTTGTTCTTGTGGAATTGCTTGAATTTATATGAATTTGAATCCTTTGGTTAGATCTAATACCGTTGTTTTATAGATTTTTAGGTGTTCGATTCTAGTCTCATATACCTCGGAGACTTGGTTTGGGACTAGTTGTGAGTCTCTATTACTCTAATGTTATCAACACCCATCCTTTTAGCTATGATGAGGCGAAGGAGGGCTTCATACTCGGCCCGTTGTTTGTACATTCAAAGTTTAACTTAAATGCAAAAGGTAGGATCTTTCCCTCGAGAAAAGTATAGATCACACCTGCCCTAGCTCCAAAATGACATCTAGTTCCATCGAAGTGGAGAGTCCAATATTTTCTTGCAAATATGGATGTTGGGACATTCCTCGTGTGTGTTTCTTACTTGCCTTGGTTACTTCTACCATGCAAACTTCATCCGATGGAAGGGAACCAATTCCTAGGTGTATCCCATACCCATGGAATAAAATGGTAGGAAAATAGGTAAATCCTTTTCTAACAACTTGAATTTTTTTGTAGTCCCTAATGATACCATTTCATGACGTTAGTCTTATTTTTGAGTGTTGTAATGCCTTGACTAGATTTGTAATTTCTAATTATTGTGAGGTATCAATTTTTCTTACGGTTTTGAATTGATTGGTTTGTTAAGTTGATTCATTGGAGTTCAAACTCGAGTGAATGTCTGGTCTCTTCTTCAAATCATTTAGTGTATATCGAATGGTTTTGGGTTACCATGTCTGAGCAAATATTTTCCCTAGGTGTAAAAATATTATTTCTTGGAATAACGTGGAAGGGATTTCCTTCATACGGTGTATCCATGGTCGACCCGAGGATCATATTATAGTTGGTTTCTGATCTATAATATAAAATTTGATGAGGACTATCTTGAGTCCTAAGGTGACTAAGTAAAACTATGGTCCCAATTCGGTGAAGTGGCCTTGAGGCTATCATAACCTCTTAGCGTGTTTCGTGTTGTGGAAAAATTTGTTTCTTCATATCCTAGATTTTGAAGAAAAGTGAGAGGGACTATGTTAACTTCTTCCCCATCATCAATAATTGTGTGCTTAACATAATTATTATTTAAACCCATACCTGTAAATGTAAGGTTGGGTGCGCCTTTACGTGTAATTTAAACATCTGTTGACATTTTGCTTATATCAAATATAAACTCGGTATCCCTATTTGGTGCTGGAGGTAGACATCAAATTCTACATGGTTTACTTGTGTTTCAGGAGGAGGGGTGATGTTAATTAGATGACCAAGACCTAATGCTTCTAAGAGAGCAGCCCTATGGGCAGGAGAGTTCTTGAAAAAATTCAAGAAGGAAATGTGAGAGAAGGTATTTGTTAGGTCATTAATTAGATCGTAAAGCGCTTCTATGGGTTTTACCAATGTTTGTTGAATGTTTTCTAGTTCTAGCGAATAGGTTAGAACTGGATGAGAAGAGTAGTCTCGTGTTCTTGTTATAGTTTCTACTGGTAACTCAGTGTCTAATTCTACTAATCCAACTATCTTGGTTTGTGGTTGAGTTCCTAATTGGGGTGCGACCGGTGGATTTAATGAAGTTAAGGCTTCATGATCGTTATTTCCTTTCATAACACCCTTGTTTGTTCCATTTGGATCCAACCTATTATTGTTAGAATGATTTGGGAGTGGATCATTAAAAATCTTGAGGGTGCATTTTGAGGAAACTACCCTATGTATGTGTTTAGGTGCGGAGTACTATAAATTTGCCAAAATATATCTATAAAAAGTTGTCTTTGGTCTTAAGAAAGCGTTGCATGAATTTATTGTAGTCACAAAAATTCCTAGTATCATGGCCTTGAATCTTGTGGAAACCACAATACAAGTTGGGATTATAGTTTCGAGGTTGTTGATTTGAAACCTGTTGTGGTCCAAAACCCTAATTAGGTTGTTGGTTATTAGAGTTAAAATTTTGAGGTTGTTGCCTTTGGTTTTGATTTTGATATCTAGTTGGGTTTCGATTTGGACCTTGTGTCTGGATTTTCCATTGTTGTTGTTGTTGTTGTTGTTGTTGTCATGATGGACGATTAAAATCCATCGTGTTGATTGTTGGAGTAAAGTTATTATTTCGTTGATTATTAATGGGTGGTGAGATGTTTACGATGTTTTCCCTTTTAACCTAGTCTGTTACTCCATCTTTTGTAACCCCACGATTTTTGTTAAGGATATTGGGTCCTTGATTGGTATTGCCGGCACTAGGATAGGTCGTAGTGGTTTGATTGGGAGTGATTAATTTCCCATTTGTTTCATATGTCTTACGACCACTATCTATTGCGCTTTGATCTATTCGAGAGAGCATTGTCGAGTACTTCATCATAAGTCCTTAGTGGGAACTTGGACTTATTCCTTTATCTCTCTATTGTGGGAATGAAGGAATAAGTCACATAGTTCCATCGATCCATGTTTGGCGAACTTGCTAATTAGTAGATGTTTCACGCCATCTTTGGATAAAATGAGCGGCAGATTCATTGTGCTCTTGTTTAATGTGAAGGAATTCCCACGATACATTCTTAACAATTTGTTCATGTCAAAAGTTTTGATAAACTCTAACACAAGTTGTTTGAGCAGAGTGTATCGAAGGCTTGGGTATTCTATAATACGATCAAGGGAAATACCCTCTAAAGCTTTTTTAGGGAATATCTTGTGCAGCAATCACATCCCAATGGAAGCAATCATCGAATGGCTATGACATAGGCCTTGATATGTGTGTTTGGATCTCCCTCCCCTTTATATTTGGGAAAATCGGGAAGAGGTCTTGGAAGCATGACACTTCGTATGGTGAAATCTAGAGGATCTTTTAAATATTACGAAGTAAGTCCCTACCACATAGGTTTCGACCATCGATGGTGCTTGCTGAGGGGGTGGAGGTGGAATGGGTTGTTGATATGGCATAGCATATGTATTTTCAGGGACATAAGGAAATCCCTATGGTTGATTGAACATTTGGGAGAGGAGAACATGTCTCCTTGTGGTGATTTTGAATAAATGTTTAAGTAGGGAGGAGCATTACTCTAGTATGGATTGTTTGGTACTAAGTCGAGAGGTATCATACTTTCAAATGGAGCTGCATTTGAAAGCGCCAAGTTATAGTTGGTGTTTGTTGTGGATAGTTATACGAATTTTGAGGAGGCATACCTAAGGTGCATGTTCCTGTGAGGAGGTCAAATTGGGGGGATGATGCGAAGGGTTGGGGATTCCTGCTTGCCTAAAATATGAATTTTGATTTGCTTGAGCAAGTTCTAATCATCTAACCTTCTCAACTAAGGTTGAGATGACCTCGATTAGCAAAGACACGGTGTTTTTGCCTTAATGGTGTTTTTGTACACCTTGAGGTTGTAAAGTGGTATGGTACTCTTCTATGAATTGATCATTACCCTTCCAAGCTTCATCGAAGTATTTCCCATAGGTGGAGGAATGGGGGTGTTTTTCTTGGAATAGGGTATCGGGTTGTGTTTGCAAACTTCCTATAGGTGGGTGCATGTTTTGGAAGTTTTGTTTGTTTCTGCGTATAGCATGCTAAATACTCATCACCTAAAAATGGGAGTGGATCATTACATGTCTGCTTGATTTATGGTCTAAACAAAACCCTAGGAGAAGAAATGGATTCTCCGAGTAAATGTCATATTGTTGGAGTCAGAGGCTCTTGGTTGTTGTGTTTGTGTGAGCTGATCCAACTCCTCGATTCCCACAATGAAGAACTAGAACTACTTGTTTGAGGAGGAGTTTGTGATGATAAGTAGTTACTTGAATAGTTGTCATCCCATGCGAAAAGTAGAGGTGATGGTTGTTTATTTGTTTGACCAGTGTGCGCTTGAGACTTAAGAGGTCTTCCATATGAGTCATATCCCGACATATTTGGGGGTATATAAATACCCATGAGAATAATGGGAAAGAACTAATGTGGATGAAAGAAATGAAAATAAAAGGGGAATATTTGTTTGCTTCACGTCGGGTTCACCAATTTTGTATGCGATAGAAAAGTGACATGCGAGTAAGATAATTTAGTAGCTCTTCTTCATACCCGACCTCTCGAGTTCATGCCCAGAGACAGCGGTGGAAATGGAATATATGTGGATATAGACAAACTAGTGAGGCGATCTTATATCCTCAACACGTAATAAAGGGATCTCTGGGAATCTAAAGCAAAGAAGGGTCTCTAACTTTGAATTGGTGTAATGGATCACTCGGATATAATAGGCTATCGGAGGATCGATCAATTTCAAGCTCGATGAGATTCTATCTATTGGTTGTTGGATACGTGGAAAATGGCCGTAGGTGTTTTCGTGTATGTTTCCATAAAAGGTCATGGAAAATGGTAATGAGAGGTGTAGTGGATTTGTAATAAACTATGGGTGGTTTTCTGGTCTAGCCCAAAAAATATTGGATTGATTTTCTTCTATGTTTAATATGGAAAATTGTGTTATGATATTTAGTAGTGGGAGTGGTGAGGGTCTAAATACCATCATGCGTAAGCGGTGTCGATACTTAACTAACTAAGCGGGACCATTGGGTTTTGGTACACAGGATCACAACCATGAGTTTGTGGTTGTTGTGGACTGTTATGGTCATGTGAGAAATAAATCTCTTCTTTAGACTATCGAATATTCATAATCCTTTTTAGGCTTCTATATTTAATATTAGGAGTTGTGCGATCTTCTCAAAAATACCTTACGGGTGTTACGGACTTGCATACATAAGCCTATGTTTATGTCAATGAGAAGGTCTCCTACATTTGGTTGTAGAACTAATGGATCACAACCAAATATTTGTTCTCTTTCGAGTTCTTGTATGGTCATGCGAATATCTTATCAAGCGATCCCCATGGTTGAAGTTAACTCGATTAGAATGTGTATGCTTTGTGCGTCTTCAATATTGATTGTCTCGATTTGTTCACTAATTTCTTGTAGGTTTATTTTCACTTGAAAGACCTGAATCTAATTCCTTGATCTATATCCATCAATGTTGTGAAGATATTTGGTGAGTGTACTACGGTTCGAACACGCACGTAATCTCACGGGCTCTCTAGGTCCCGTAATTTTCATACGAGATAATCAATACTTTAACTAAAATGAGTAAACTAACTATGAAAGATATATCTACACTATGCTTATATTCCTTTTATTTTTGTATTTTTGATGATGTATATTTGAACAAAATTAAAAGAGAATATCTTCTAATATATTGAGATAATGCACAATTAATCTAATGACGTAATTAAAACAAGCAAATTAGCTTGATATGGCTATTTGCCTATGCACTTGTGAATTTATCTTAAATATTTAAATAAATAACTAATTTAATCGAAAAGACATTTAATCTTACCTCAGAAGTGAGGAATAAATCATATCTTCTCAAAAGATATCATTCCCCACATTCACAGTAATACCGAAAAGTAAGCTTTTAAGCTGAAATAAAATGATTTACTACTCTATTTGATATATTGTAACTACAACTTTAATAGCTCAAACACAGGAGTTTTTATAGAAACATTGGTAAATCTAGTCATGTATCGTGAATTTTCCCCCTCAATGTGATTTCTTCGTTCCTTCGTGTTCTTGTGAATCCGAGGAAAAGTGTGAATGTGATAGCGTCGTGCGAAGAAGATACTTGAACTGAACAGTAGTGGCATTTGGATATAAAGCGAATATAATACAAGTAAGAGAGAGGATAATGCAAGTGTACGAGATCTTGACTATGTGATTCCTAGTAGGATTTATTGCCAAGATACAATACAAATATGCCAAGAATTCTAGGATCTATTTTTTATGACAAAACAACAACCTAAAATTTTAAGATTATCAAATGAACTCTAATCTAAATTGAAGCTGTCTTATGCTAATGTCATTTGTGTAGGATAAAGCAGGTGGAGCAAAATGAAAGTGTGAAGATCAAATGATCTCTAAAGAAGAAAGTAGAGGCTAATAATTCATGAAAAATATAAACCTATTAAAACTTATGGAAGAACTTGAACACATAGAATAATAATTCATGGAAAGAGAGGGGCCATTTACTTGAAAACAAGTTGGTATTTATAGCATTTGGATTTACTGAGAGTAAGTTTGAATTGATCTCTTCTAATATAAAAAAAAGGAAATTACTATTTACCAAGTGGCCAAAACATAAATGAAAGCAGTGGTTGAGAAATGCAGTGAAAATTGAATTTTTACGTTTGACGAGTTTGTCGAATGTTCTTGAAAACGCATACAGGAAGGGCTGCCGCCTTGCGTAGGGCGGCGATTATAGGACCACCACCCAATCTTGAAGTGGTCATAGGATCACCACCACGCAGGCAGCGGTCCTATAACTTAAAGACAAAAATGCAAGGAAAAGTAGGTAGATGTTAGAACAGAAACATCCAAAAGCTAGACAAGACTTTCTAGGATGCGAATGTATACTTGGTAGAGCTTTTCTAGATTTGAACACCTTGCGAAGAGATCGAATCATCATTGGGGTATACGTAATCTCTCTTGATAATCAATTACCTACATTTTGAGTACATACTGAGTACCATTTTGGTGGGCGTACAGTGTAATTTAGGGCCACGTGTGATGTTTTTGTAATGCAATTGGTTGTTGGAGGGATTTTCTTGAGTTGATATTGTTTGGAGGCCATATTGTGGTTATCCCTCATACATGGACATGGTGGAGGAGCTAGAGGAGTTCTGTTGCTCAAGTGGATATAGAGGTGTCGTGTCGGCGAGCGAGAGGTTATACATAGAGCGGTTCGATCGACCAAATTGAAATTGGGCTGCCAGTAAAGATGTGCCTCCACCCTTCCCATAGTATAAGAGAGATGACATGGAGAGACCTATGTCTCCACGATGACCAAAGTATGCTTATAGGATAGGATGAACGAGGAGGTGGATAGGTAGATCAATGATGTTGGGGTCACCGATAGATATAGGCAATGGTGGGTGGCACATCTACGGGGAAACACCAGCGAGGCCGAGGAAACTGGACTTAGCCACCATCACGGTGGAAAGGATACCTTGCGAGTCGGAGTGGCTGCCCTATGATACAAATTACAACTTTACATGGGCAGCTTATGGGTCAGAGGCATAGGTTTCCATTTTACGAGCTCGGAGTAGTGGCCTTACGAGGCACGAGTTGTATAGGGACAAGCTCTCACATAGGGTGGAGATGGAGATGGGGGACATGTAGCCACCTTACGGGGAAAAGGTAGCGAGTTTGCGAGGCTAGTTGGACACTTACGAGCTCGGGTTATGGCCTTACATGCCCAGGAATTTGTAGTGTAGGTGCCTCCACGGTCTCGGTAGGGTCCACACACTACGATTACCTCTGATAGGATAAGATCTCATGATACGAGAGAGCAGGGCAGGATCACAGTGCGGGGTTTGAGGCTGACCCTAGCGGGGAAAAAAGCTCACGAGTTCTTTGTGAGGACCTATGACACCACATCGGATGGTACCCGTAGGTGAGGTTCGGGATGTCTGAATGAGGCATGGTATTACCAGGATCATCGGACAACGAAAGGGATTGATGTCCTCTATGGCCAGAGTACGAGGGAGACAATGAAACGGTAGTGAGAGGACTAGGTCCCACACTGCATGGATTCGAGAGAGAGAGCGAGGGGGCGGTGAGCCTGAGACGAGGGTCGAGTGAGGTGATGATTTCATGGAGGCGGAACCAAGCAGTGTGGGCTAGATGAAGATTCGATCAAGACCCATACTAGGTGGAGAGATGCTAGTAGGGCATCGTCTTTGGAGGCGATGAGGAGAAGACATATGATACTGAGAATGGATATTAGGTGGGGTGATGATTAGTCATCTGATATGACCAGTGTATTAATTTTTTTGGTATATACCGGCCTACGTGCCAATGATAGTGAGGATGTATATGAGGAGTTTTGAGATACTTGTATGTATTTGTATCGATGTACATTTGTATTGATACATAGACTTTCATTTGTTATAGATGATGATATTTATGGTATGGATGATGTACTTGTGTTTTTAATTTTGTGTAATTTTGTATGTGATGGAAAATAGGTGAATTAGGCATGTTTGAGTTGAGGTCATGTAGGCATGGTTGAGTTAGGTCGGTTAGACATGGTGGATTTAGGTCACTTAGGAATGTTTGAGTTAGGTCATTTAGGCATGTTTGAGTTAGGCCGATTAGGCATGGTGGAGTTAGGTTTTTAGTTTTGTTTTAATTTCCAAGTTATTGGTAGCATGGAAAATAAATGATGATGTATATGTATGTTATGGTGAAAATATGGATGTATGATATGATGTTATAAGAAATAGGTAAGTATACATGTTTATATACTTGTATGTTTTTTTACTTTCTAATTAAAGTGAGTATAAGATGAAACTAACTAAGGTAAAATAT